>KB665788.1:196178-232994 GCA_000349065.1 Anopheles quadriannulatus
TTCGAACTATCATGTACTTGCTTCGAACCATCATCCAAGTGCAGTCAAATGCTTGCTTGAAAGGATTGCAAAATCGTACGCTATGAACGTTGAACAATTACAATGTTTCATGCATTCATCATGCATCATTCATCATTTTTCAATGCATATAACGGGTTTATATTTCCCATGGATCGGGTCTCCATACGCAGATTGTTGGATAAGGCTCAGTACGAGTTGTGTTAAACATTTGAAAAAAAAACAAAAATTGAATAATTGAATTTTAATATTTATTCATCCATTGAAAGTATATCTTGCGGGAAAAACAATTGTATGGTTCAGCAGTGGAATTACAACTGAACTGCACTGTAAAACTGAAATGAACAGCAACTCCTATTGGGAAAAGTAATGGGATAATAATATACACGGAATAAGGACATTCCTGGGTCAGGGGTTCTTTTTTATATGAGCACATGATGAAGCTACAAAGTTAAATGAAGTTAGTTTAATTGTTTTTATTAGCATTTAGCACTTCTGAATATCCATGGTTGCTTGGTACACAAATAGTCTTGCAGAAAATGGGGCACGGGTCAATAATAAGCCGTGACAGTGAGCCCTGTGGATGGAAGACTCGGATCTATATGTCATATGAACATGTCATGACATTTCATAGTAGCTATTCCATAAGTTCAGAATGACTAAATTAAATTTTCGTACGTCCTATATGGTTGTGAAAATGGTCAATGATAGCGGAATAGCCAAACATCTTCTTCTTTGCCAAAACAACCGTTGTTGGCCAAGGCCTGCGAGCGCCACATTGGGGCTTGGTTTTTAGTGACTTTTTAATAACCCATAGCAGGATAATAGTCAGTCATCCTGAACTTGAACCCACGATGCGTATGTTGTTAAGTCCTACGAGTATGTAATGGAAACACTAACATTTGTAAATAAGGCAAAAATATGGCTATAAACTGGGATAAGAATTGGATGGAAACCTGTACCAATATAGCCAAACGCTTATAAAAAGTATCAGTAAAAAGACATCCAAATAGAGAAGGGTTGCTGATCTACATGTTTGCATGAAAACATTAAAATATGCCCTGCAGTCACTATACACATCTTAGGTTCTGTTGCGAAACCCTGCAACCGGGCCAAATAAACTAGTGTTAAACAAACTGTATAATGTGAAATATGTGTAGATGTCCTATGTCACTATGTAATGCGTAATTACAGTTGTCATCACGATCTTGATGATAGTGATAAAATTTTTCTTTATCTATCATAATACAAATTAGAAAAAATGTATAAGAAAGAGTCAACATAGGTTTGAGACACGCGCGCCTAAAAGTGGATATTCGGGATCTATTTGGAAGAATTTACGGTTTGCACACAGTCTGGGATGTCACAACAGAATTCACTCATTGATGAATGTAAGTGGCCAATTCCTGATACATAAGGTTCACCTGTTTCGTAAGTTAGTGCCTTAGAGCAACCCATTGGCACTAGTGGAACTGGCCATATGCATATCGCAGTTGTGTTCTGATAAGTAGTGCGCCTGATCCATTTATTGGTTCTTGGCGGGCTACGTAAAGGATGCTAAAAAATACCATTGTATTCGATGGAGTATGACCCGTTTTTTCTTGATGAAACTATGTTGGTCATCTTGGGTGTGTGTATGACTTGGACAGTTCCTCTGAGAGTTTTCCGATGCCACCACTTGCTCGTACAAAATATTTCAATATACCTATCAGAGCAATATTATCGTAAAGATACTTCAGACCTTCTCAAGCCTGTGTTGGGGTAGGAGGTGGTACTTATGATCATCATCATCATCATTCGATTTGGGCCGGTCTCTTGGTACTGTCATCAGTTCGTACGACATAACAACATGCCAGTCGTGAGTTCAAACCCGGAATGGACCAAACCACCTACGTAAGACTGAATATCCTACTAAGGCAATAAATAAGTCACTTAAAGGCAAGCCTATTAGTCGTACAAGCAGGCCTTAGTCGACAACGGTTGTTGTGTGCCATAGAAGAAAGAAAAGTCCCGGTCACTACAATGTCCAATTTTTTTTTTTTTTTTTTGAAAGAAAACGAACTCCTTTTAAGAGAAACTGATTTAGGAACTCAAAGCGATCCAGGGACTTTTAAATACCCATACCGGTGTTGGGACATATTCTAAACCCAAATATCTGTTCGAATTGCTCATATAACTAATATCACATTTTCTCCTTTCTTATGAGTTTGAGACTTCCTGGACAGCACCGTGAAATCTCTCGAAGGTGGATCTTCAAGGGACCGTCAGCTTAGAGAGATATTCGCGTTGAGGAAAACTGATGAAAGTGGTTCACTGAACTTACTATTTCTATTCCTAAGCAAAATGACTACGAAGCATAGCAATAGTATAGTTATAAGTTATAAATCTATAGCGTTACTCAAAAAGCTGCATAGGTACTACATATGCGTATAATATAACCTAAGGCATGATTTCTTTTGCACCAGCATAACCGAAGAGTTTCCTCATGGACATGCAAAAGGAATATTCTTATGCGCAATACATACGCAAAGGTTTTCGATATACGATATCCGATACGCATGGAAATGTTCTAGAAGCCTCAAAGTTAGCACCAATCTGGTTATAAGAAAAAATTGGTATCCGATATAGGGTGGCCGCCCTAATCTGAATTTGCGGTACCCTGGACAGTTCCTTAGACCAGTGCTCTCCAACTTTTTTTGAATTCGCGGACCACTTGGCTTTAAAAAGACATTTGCCGCGGCTCACATCGATAGTAGGCATGCATTTTGTAGCTTAGTTCAACGTTTTTGATCAAAAATATGTTTTATCTTACAGGGTTTCCTACGATTTATTAATCAGTTCCCATGATTTTTTGGTGCATTCCCACGAATTTTTGGTCGTATCCCATAGATTTTTGGTTCGTTCCCATAATTTATTGGTATTTTCCGATTGGATATCAATACAATTGGAACAAAAAAATCTAGAAAAAGGCCAAAAAATCGTGGGAACGCACTAAAAAAATATGGGAACCAACCAAAAATTGATGGGATCCAACCAATAAATTGTGAGAAACCCTGTATTCTATACATGCTTGTTTGATAATTAATCTTGATTGTGGGAAAAAATTGCACGATTTCTGTTAACGCCACGGACCACAGGTTGGAGGCCATTGCCTTAGACCATTCATTAAAAAATAATTAAATTTACGCATAATTGAGGGCATTCTTCAGCTATGTTCCTGAAAAAAAAAATCGATGTCTTAAAAACGGTTAAAGAAACGGTCTAACAGGAAATACCTAAGTAAATATAATGGTTGATGCATAACCCGATTTAGATGGTAGAAAAACACACAACCAAACATCTTTTTACTGAACAAAATCTAGTGTAAGTTTTAATTACCATGTACTAAAACCTTGATCGTGAAATCCTAGTTCGCATTATTTTTGGTCTCAAAAATCTTGGTAGCAAAATCTTTTTACAAAACAATCTTCGGCGCAAAATCCTTATTCATATAATTATTGGTGCATTTATAACGCGCAATCACAAACTTAAAACCCACGGACGCAAATACACTGAGTATTCAAAATGGCAATCGATGCAAACCAAGTTCAACTGAAAATAGTTTGGCACGTTTATTTATTTATTTTCAGATAATTTATTTTATTTATATTCAGAAGCCACGGGTTCGGCCGTATTGCTCAATCGTATTGCTTCAAATTGTACAGACTTGAAATTCATAGAATGGGTGGAGAAATATGATACACACAATTGCGTTAAAAAACTTTTGTTAATATACTATTAATATTTTCTTCCAATTTGATCCAAGCTGGTATCCCTGCCTAAAAATCGTGGTGAGACAACTGGCCTATTTAGACGCTGAATATGTCGCAAACCCCTCTGTAAACTTCGTCGCATACTTGTAAACTTCGTCATGTAAACTTCGTCGCATACTTGTGGACAAGCTACCAGATGCCAAAGTAGCACACGAAAATCAACAACTTTGTTGGACCAGAATCTGGGCTAATATGCAAAGTTTTGATTTATCAGCACAACAACGAGCTACTCTATACATGCTAGCAAATGGTAAAGTGTAACATGGAGAGCTCTTGTTTCGGATGGGAAGAAGGGCTTCCAATCAATGTTCGTTTTGTCCTCAAATGGAAAGTCTGAAACACAAATTTGCTTGCTGTAGTAGAGTAGCGGCGGCTTGGGCACTGCAGCAGCAAGAAATTGTTTCAATAGCTCCTGGAGGCCCCTATCTGTTCAATAGTCTGCGTTTTCCAGAACTAGCAGGAGTTAGTCTGGGAATACGTATATGTATTCTTAGGTTGTTTGCTAACTACATTTTCCACATCGTTGATAACAACGATGATGAGATAGATTTAGTCGTCCTGAAGTATGCACTACTTTTGTGAATGTAAAGTTTTTTTTTGTAAATATCTACCCTAGTAAATAGAAATTGTTCTGTACACGCAAATAAATACATTTTTATAAAAAAAAAATTCTATGTTCAAAACTGAGCTACTTCTCTTACAACGAAATGTTGCTCTACTTTTATTTGCATGGTGGTGGTAGGGCCTTAGCAGTGAAGATTCGCCAAATAATAGTCAAGGAAAATTGCTAGGTCTTCTAGAAGCTGTTTTAAACTTTCGGAAAAGCTATTTGATGCGGAATTTTCAAACAGGAACCTTGCCGTAGATGTAAAACTCAAAACTAGTATTTTATTTCTGTTTTATTTTAAAATTCAAAAAAGTATTTTTTCAAGCAGTAGAAAGAGCATGGTAGTTCTAAGTAAAACAAGATGGCATTTAAGTTCAGGAGATTAGTTCTTCCCTTTGAGGGTGAACACAATTAAGGAATGCAAATTTCACGACATTATCACCTATCTGAAATTCCCAGCTCGACTTCGACTCAAAGAGGCTGCCAAACCCGGAAGACCAATGCTCCCAAACGTGTTGAGCATATCATCCTCCAGCGAGTAGCTGTGCATCATGCGCAAGATACGCACCAGTACCACTTCCGCGGCCGTGTACTGATGCTTAGGATAGCGCCTTCCCACTTCGTTCATGTGCTCTACCAGCATTGGTAATTGATGCTCCGGGACATTCACCATACGTAGCAGTCGGAGAAAATTTGCTTCCTGTGGGGTCATAGTACGGACATCCACGTACGAAAAAGATTCACATACTGCGCAGCGACACTTGAAATAGTAGGACTTTCTCAGGCAAAATATACGGAACGAACGATCAAAGTCCATTGAAGCAAATCTGAAAGGATTTATAAAAAAAAAATATTTTATTACGAGAAAAATGTTAACTCGTTGAGAAAACTTACGCATAGACGTCGAACAGCTGTTCGCCGGCAGCGATCGGTCGGTTAGCTACAAAAGCACACCTACCATCGAGAAGATGGATCGGGGCCACGTTTGGTACGCAGCTATGATTCACCATGCTAAACAAAGGGTAAACAGCAATAGCATGCATTTCGTCGGAGTATTCCTCCTCATCGTTGCTATCATACCCAGCATAGTTATACTCATAATCCTCGTCTTCCTCGTCTTGGCCTTCCGAACGTTGCACGTGATACACCTGCTTCTTATTGATCAAGGAAGTTTGCCAGTGGCGTAGCAGCAGATCGAACAGGAGCTTGCTTTTTGTCGGGGTCGACACGCACAACGGTCCGAGATCGGTGCGTTCCAGCAATAGTCGGTGCACGATTGAAGTGAAAAACATGAGCATAGCCAGATCTTCGCGACTCCGCCTCTTCTGGTTCGTGGCGAGCACGTGCACCGTGTCGTAGATGTCGCTGTCCGTCGCCTTATTCCAGTCCACCGTAAAAGCGTTCACCTTCGTTTCGTCGAGCGCGTTCAAATGATTGGCCCAACCCTCGAGATCCTGTTCGAAGGAAGCGATCGCCGTGGCAACCATACGCAGTCCCACGATGCCTCCCACCAAGCGACCAGCAATGCGCCAACAGTCACGAAGCACGCCACACTCGTACCGATGGTACTGTCTGTACGCTTTGTCCATACATTCGTCTGAGCAGTACATCGTTAAAGTGCATCCTTCGCAGGGAATGAGCGTAAACGTGTCCTCATTGTGGCAGAAAGCGCAACGCTTGTACCGTTCCTTGTCATTCAGCATGCTAGCATAGGGTTTCTCAATCAGCAGGACGTCTCCCGCCTTTAGATGCTGCGTGGTCACTAGATGACGACCGAACTCGCTGTTCTGGCGCAACTCCACACATTTCACCAACTGAGGGACGTTTGCGTGTGCCTCGTAGCTCAACTTTGGTGCCGGATGTCCCGATTTACGTGGCCGATACTGTCCAGGCGTATGCGTTACTCTGTCGGAAAATTCTTCAGCATCTTCCTCGATACATCGCTTCACATACTGTTCGCGCTTGTTCAGTTTGTCCGCCAATTGCATCGGGTAGTTTGATGCCCTTGCTAGGCGTATGTTTTCCAAACACTCTTCGTACAGGCCAAACTTCAGACAGACCGCCGAACGATTGCCGTACGCAAGCGCTCTGGTTTCCGAACCTTGCTCCGAGTACGCGATACTCTCGTTGTAGTGTTGGAGCGACTCCATGTACTCACCGATCGACGGGGCGAACCGCTCATTGCCACAGTTGCGGGCGGCAAGCGCTTTCGCATTGTCCTTGGCGTCGGGATGAAGATTAAACCGGTCGCGAAACGGGAACGTGCGCAGAAAGTCTTCGATTTCGCGCTTAATAATCTCTGCTACCTTATCCTTGTCGCGCAGGTTGTGAACAAGCTCGTTGATACGCTGCTTTAGCAATTCCTCCCAAAGTTCATGGAAAAGCTTGACCACATTGCACTCTTTTTTCTGCAGCGATTCAGCCATGCTCACGTCTGTGTTTGGTTTGTTTTTGCGTGTTAACAAAGTTCGGAATTGAAATTAAAACATGAACAACACAAAGTGCGCACTACGATAGATGAAAAAACCTACGAAACACAAAATGGTGATGAATGTTCCAGGCAAGGACTGCTTTACATTGACGTTGCTATATTTTCTATCAACGAGAAGCCGGTTATTGTGAGACCGATCAAAGCCCGCGAGAATAGACGTACGGCGCAAATAAACGTACCGTGCAAATAGACGTAGAGCGAAATTTGTCTCGCGAGACTATTTCGCGCTGGTTTTAGATGAATTGCGACCCGCTAAACATTGCGAGGGTTTCCAACAGTTTTTTGTTCTCGAAATTGCCTGCTAGTATTGGTCAATTTCATCGCTTCCGTCTGAATGATATTTCATAATTTGTAAATTTTCCAAAACTGTTCAAATAGACATAGAGCGACAACGTCGCGCGCGACAAAAAATAGCTAAAAATTTCACTCCGCGTAGATCAAAGTAGCTCATTTGACTCAGTCAACCAACTTGTTTTATATTTAAAAACACAAAAAATAAGTTAAAATGTGTTCAAATCAATTTTTTGCGTTTGGCATTAATCTGGTCGGTCATCGTAGTAGGTTGGTAGCTTTTCTATGAGCAATGAGTGGCCTACTAAGGATGTTCAAAACATGTTACCAATAAAAAAGCATTTTCTGAAGCATTTGGCAGGTGTCAGTTGTTATGTTGCGCTCCGTGTTATGCTGTGTGGAGTCCTGCGGTTACGTATTTTTCAAAATATCAAATAAATTGTGCTTTTTTTCGGCAGCTTTGCTGTCAGCCAATGGTTCGGCAGGTTTTGTGATTAAGAGAATCAGAACAGTAAAACAATGGAAAAGTGGTGTATATTAAAGATTTTATGCTTATTTATTTATTCTAACTTGTTCGAAATTTTAAAATCATGATAAATAAGTTATTTTTCACATAAAATGCTGCCGAAAATCGGTACACAGTAAATGTTCATTTTTGACAGCTCAATGTTGTCAATGCGTCAATGCTGCCGAAATTCGGAACAATAACACACCTTGGATTTGGCTGAATATTTCTTTTAAATTGATCAGAACACTACAATGCGTATGTCGACACATACGGCCAAAAATACACGGACCGGAATTTCGCAGCCACGGAATTCCGCTTGCTGAAAAATATATGGAGATGACAGTTTGGACAAGTTGCCGTAGACAGTTTGTACATGGGTTTGACAGCAGGTGGAATTCCTCGGCCGCGAAATTCCGGTCCGTGTATTTTCGGCCTAATATGACCTTTCTTTTACCAAATATCACCAATTTCACGACAAACAATGCACTAACTTAAGAGAAAAATAAATATTTGTAAACCAGTTCGCGCCGTAGGCTATACAGATTAAGCTTAAACGATTTGAAAATTGAATGTCCATAGAAAAAAAATGAAAGCTCCGCAGCTTCATTGGTTTGATCAATAGATGGCGTATTACAACTCATCATTATATTGCTATCCTTTTCTTGCAATGTGTTTCCGACAAGTTTCATCTTACAGGGTTTTCCAAGCCACTTCAATGTTGCTACTGAAGATTTCAACCACGTTAAACAAATGGTGAAGGCTGCACGGGCGATTTCAAGTTTGGAAAGCCAGTTCAAAACATAAAGTTTTGTATTCAAAATCGTAACACTAATTTTCAATATCGGTATAAGTCATTTCAATCTGTCAGTTTGGCGGGCTCTCGCCACTATGGGATAGAAGGAAATGAAATACGTCAAAATGTTCAGTGAGTGATGTTTTCTAGATCATCCCAACGAATACAGTATGGAAACCATCAAATGAACAAAACTATCAATAGTTTTAATTTGGAGTGGAGTGGAGTTCCGGACTATTTCGACGTACGCCTTGCTTTGGGACATGTTTTCGGTCCCAAATACAGCCGTATCTCGGGGGACCCCTGTATATGTGTTGAAAAATTACATATTTAAATAAATTGAGTGGAGTATGATGATCATACATGAGACATGTTCAATTTTTTTACTTATTTGAGTTCTACCTACACCTACGCTTGTTTGATATAGCTTCGTGACCATGAATTGGCATGGAACGCAAATGGCCTCATCAGAACTGGCATGGAATAAATACATTAATAAAAGCACCGTTAAAAGTTCAATACCGGCCATCCCCGATTCCCACCAACACAATCGCACACCAGCGCGAGCTTTTTGGCGGCCATTTTAAACCCTCAAAAACCTTCGCTCGAATCGTCAAAAACCATCACAACGACTTACAAAAACAATCGCCAGCGAAGGAAAATCGCACCGATTTGGAGCGTTGGCGAGCACACGAAGACCGGATTTTGGCCTGCAATTTTAGCGTTTATACTAGTACGGGTTACCCGGCGCTCTAGCACCAATCGAACATTGAAAATGTTAAATTCTCCCCGCAAAAATATCGAGCAGTTTTTGAGCTCGCTTCCCGTCGTAATCGATCGTGAAAGCGAGCAGAAACGTCCAAAGAACCGATCGAAGCTCTTGATCGATTGAAGCGTTTTCGATCGTTTGAGAGAGCGCGCTGAATGTGTTTATCTCTTTCTGACAATAAAGCGATCGTGTTGGCGCAAAAATGATAATCATTTTCGATCGCTTTGCGCAGCGGGCCCATGTATATTTCATGTTCGATGTCGTGCTCGATTTGTGCCAGAGCGCCGTCCTAATTCTTTATTATTTGTCTGATTCCTGGAAATGAATTTATTTATTTTTTGACTTCGTAGTAACATCTTTAAAGCTTTTTGGATTTATTTTTGGTCTTATGGTTTTGGTTTTTCTTTTTAACTTTAATTTTTCGTTGTGAAATAAACACTGCACGGCTAGGCCGTAATAATTTAATAAATACAGGCGGTCCCCGAGATACACGGTACCTCTTATACGCGGATTCGGAGATACGCGGTTTTCTAAATTTGACAGTTTTTTGAGCAAATTGTACTGATTTGACACATCAATTGTAAATTGCCAAATAATTTCCGTTTCGATGGAATGTTAAAAACTATTTCAAAAGGTTTAAAACTGTTATATTTAGTCAGAATCATATCAAATAATTCATAAAGTGACTAAAACCGCCCCCTACTTGCAAAATTATACGAAAATTAGTGATATTTTAGCTGGAAATTACGAGATTCGACTTACGCGGAAATTCGAGATACGCGGTATTTTGCGGCCGTTTTCGGTCCCCATTAACCGTGTATCTCGGGGACCGCCTGTAATAAATAAATAAATAAACACTGTGGCAAGTAAATGTCTGCTAAAATGACCAACAGTGCTCCCGCCATGCTACTTCCATCAGCACAACAGCAACAATAACAATGATCGTGCTTGTTTACCTTTCGCAACATTTTTGTGATAAGAAGATATTCTGATAAGTTTATGCGTAGATTAGCAAATACCACCTACCCGTTAGTGCGATAATTGACGCAAAGTCCCCCCGGTGTGATACAATCGTGCCGTGTCCGAGAGCATAATGTTGGATAATCCCGTAAAACCGATGGAGGTCAGCGTGAAGAATCGGATCGATTTGGCGGTGGTTCCCCTGGAAGCTTTAAGCTCACGGACACGGGAGTTGGTAGCCGAGTTGCTGAATCACAAACGAATATTCACGTCCGAGGATGGCTACTTTCGTGACTGGCGCGGTGTGTTCGACGTCATTGGCATTCCCAAAAGCTTCCTACCGCTGGTGTCTACCAATCCGAATCCGACCCGCTGCCTGCTGGACCTGTGGCAAAGCGAAACCCATCAGTGTAAGCGCGAGCCGAACCTGGCCGAACTGCAATGCGTGCTCGGTTGTATCGACCGTTGGGATATACTGGACGACACTTCTAAAATGTTTGGTAAGTTGCCGCATGGAGGATCACAACTCGTATCGAGCCAACTTTCAACTGATTCTCGACCACTTTCAGAGCGTGATGCAGAACAGTTTCTACTGCGGGAGCAAAAGCGTGCAGCACAGCAGGGGCGCGAAACGGTAGCGACCGAATCGAAGGTCAGCGCGGATTGCGACATTATCACGCGGGACGATACGTCCGACCACAAGCAGCAGTACGATGCGTTCATCCTGTTCGCCGACGCAGACATAGAATTTGCCTCGAAAATGGTGGACAAGCTGGAGGCGCGCGGACTGCAGCTGTGCCTGCGCGATCGTGACATACTGGGCGGAAGCAACTTTGAGCACGAAGTCATTTCCCGCCTCATATCCGAACGCTGCCGGCGCGTGGTGGTGATCATTTCCAAAGCCTTCCTGGCCAGCCCGCTGAACGACTTCACCGTCACCTTTGCCCAGGCGCTGCAGATAGAGCAAAAGGCGCGCAAGGTGATACCGTGCGTGTACGATCGGTGCGAGCTTCCGCCCCACCTGCGCTACACCTGCCGGCTGGACTACCAGCGATCGCAAAATCTTTACAACTTTTGGGACAAGCTGGCCGAATCGATACGCGATACGCCCCGGAAGGTGGGCTTGGAGGTGAGCGGGCGCGAGTTGCCAGCACCGCAGAAGCCACCAGTCTACAGCAAACCGGTGGAATTGATTGGCCCACCGCAGCCGCTACCGAAGGTGGTAGTTGAGCAGCCCCCGTTGGTCGTGAAGCTTCCCAGCGCGGCGGAGCAGGACAGTCGCACCGGAAGCCTTAAAAAATCACACTCCTTTTGGGACATTTTCTCAAACTTTGGCCACAAAAAGGACAAACTGAACGGGAGCACCTCGCAGCTAAACCTAAACGAAATGGCTACCCCGTTACCCAACCCGAAGAAGGTGGGCTCTTCGCCGTTGGCACTGATCAGGCGCGATAAAAAGCAGCCCCCCGCTGGCAGTGCTTCGTCCGCTCCGTCCGAATGTCCGCTAGATCTTCCGCCAGTGACCAAGCCAGTGAAGTCGAAAAAGAAGTGGTATAAGCCGGGCAGCCGAAAGCTAGCTAGCGCTGTGTAAAATATGCCAGCAGTGCCTTTTTACGATGACATCGTCTGTGACACCGTATTGTACGGGTATGTTCTGTATTTTATTTTCACATATACACATTGCTTTTACACAATAAACTCCGTACAAGAGTACTGATCGACCGAACTACTGCTTATCTTGTGTTGGCAAAGAAATCAAAACCGATTAAGATAGTAGTGCGCGGAAGCGCGCCCACCGGCACACGCGGGTCCAATGTGTGCCAGTCGCTCGTGATTGATGCTGATGGAATGATAATGCCGGCGGGTGTATTGTTGAGCGAGAGATACACGTTTGAAGAGCGCTCGAGACAACAAAACAATCGAGTGTCTACAAAATCATCTCTTTTTCTATTTTTATTATCATTTTTTCACTGAATCGACTCATCTTGATTGGCCCAAGCTAATCACGCATTTGTTTTCTCAATACTACAACCACTCACATACACCAACCGTTGCCGCTGTTGCTTGCCGGTGTTAAAATCAGTTTTTATTAATTTCTCACTAGTTTGTTTGTTGGTTTGTTTTTTTTTTTAATGGATTCAACACAATAGCGATGTAAAAAGAAAGAACAGTTTCATCACTACAGACATTCATGTACTCGCTACTGCTCCGCCAGCGGAAGCATTTCAACTGCCACCGAGCGAGCGGGACGAGGGTAGATTCCTCAGCCCCTTCTCCAGGTGGTCGGCATCGCCGGCGGAAAAGCGATAATTCGGTGGTACGCGGTCCTGTTTTCGGAAGATATGATTCATAGCAGATTGCTTCAGTACGTTCACGTTCTCGTCTACCAGGATGCAGTCCGTGTCGGGCACTGGGGCGCGGCCGCCCTCAGTCCCGAGCAAAGGTACGTCGTGCGGATTAGAGGGAGCTGATAATAGCGGTGGTAGTGGTGGTGGGGGCGGGGGCGGAGGTGGTGGTGGTGGTGTTGTTGTTGTTGCGTTCGATATGTTGTCACAGTTGTCCTCCTTGGCGCAGGCGCTCGCATGGTACGCATCGATCAGCGCTCGGTGATCGTACAGCTGGCCGTCCAGCTCACACTGATGGTGGTGTGTGGCGGGCGGGTTGCTAATAATGTTGGTGTTGGTAAGAAACGGAGGAAGTTTGTAGGTCGGGACCGTGTCCTGTACCCGCGACGAGATCGTTTCCCCCGAGCTGGCCACCTCGGAGATGGTGTTCAGCGGGTACGATTTGGCGAGATGATCGCTCTCCTTGCCGAACACGGCCTCCACGCCCAGTATCTTAAGCACCAGGTGCGGATGGGCGAGGACAACCTTTTCCAGCGTGTCGAAGTCGATCATGTTTTCGGTTTGCGTCGAGCTGGACATTTCCTCCGAGTACTTCTGGGACAGGATCGACTTGCGCCGGTACATCGCCTCGGACAGGACCTCCGTACCGTTGGGGCTGGCTATGCCGCCCTCGGCAAAGACGTTCATCTCCCGGCACCACATCTCCGGCGGATGGGAGCTGCTGCGCGCCATTAGCACGTGATCGCTGTCGCGCAGTATGCCTACCGCGCCGTTCTGTAGGTTCGGTATCGACCGAGCAGGCTGAAAATGGCCCAGATCCAGCTGGGAATTCATCGTGTTGTACGTCATCTCCTGCAGCGCGTGTATAGCATTGCGTACCTGTGGTCAAGCAATTTTTGAAAGGAAAATTATATGAATATTAAGTAAATAGGGGCTGGGCTAAAGTGTGGTCTCATCACTGGTGAATGATTATTGGTAATGTATAAATGCAAGTAAAATATATCACATAATTTGCATTGTTTTTGTCTTTGACTATCGAGTTTTAGACCATCATCTACAAAACAACAACATTATAATGATGATCTGTTTCATATTTGTAAAGTCAGGTTGGACTAGGACAAAATGCCCGTAATTAAATTTAATTTAAATTTATTTTTACCACTCTTCTAATGTCATCGGCGTGTGCCCTTTTAATAATGATTTTTGCATTATACAAGTTTATTTGGGCAGATTACAGGGCTGCGCAACTAAATTTAAAAGATCTCCTTTACTTTTAAGAGTACGCCGAAATTAATGACCTCGAAACCCAATTGAAATGAGGTACTGATGACGAACGCTAAAGAGACCTAAAATCAAAGCAAAACCCATACTGGTCCTGACATCAATACTCTACGTTTTCCGATTCAAGAACTACATACAACGTAATAACGGTTCTGGATCTAATACTGACCCTATACCAGTCCTGGAACCGATGTTAAGTCCATACTGGACCAGGAACCAATACTAATTACACTGGTCCAAGAACTGATCATGAACCCATACCGGCCCTGGAATATATTATGAACCTATACCGGTCCTAGAACCTATCTTAAACTCCTACCGGCCCTGAAACCAATCATGAACCCATACCGGTTCTGGAACCGATCATGAACCTATTCTGGTCTTGGAACCTATCATGGACTCGTACCGCCCCGGGAACTTACCATGAACCCATACCGGTCCTGGAACCGATCATGAACCCATAAAGGTCCAAGAACCCATACTGGACCTGGAACTGATAATGAACCTAAACCGGTCCACGAAACGGTCATGAACCCATACCGGCTCTGGAATATATAATTAATCCATACCGGTGCTGAAACCTGTCATGAACCTATACCGGTCCTAGAACTTATCATAAACTCCTACCAGTCCTGGAACCGATCAAGAACCCATATCGGCCATTGAACCCATCACGAAAACATACAGGACCTGGAATCTATGATGAACCCATACCGGTCCAGAAATCGGTCATGAACCCAAACCGGTCCACGAACCTGTCATAAACCCATACCGGCCCTGGAATATATCATGAACCTATACCGGTCCTGGAACCTATCATTAATCCATACCGGTCCTGAAACCAGTCATGAACCTATACCGGTCCTAGAACCTATCATAAACTCCTACCGGCCCTGGAACCTATCATGAAATCATACTGGCCTTGGAATTTATCTTAAATCCATACCGGTTCTGGAACCAATCATGAACCCATACCGGTTCTGGAACCGATCATGAACCTATTCTGGTCTTGGAACCTATCATGGACTCGTACCCCCCCTGGAACTTACCATGCACCCATACCGGTCCTGGAACCGATCATGAACCCATAATGGTCCTAGAACCCATACTGGACCTGGAACTGATACTGAACCCAAACCGGTCCACGAAACTGTCATGAACCCTTACCGGCTCTGGAATATATAATTAATCCATACCGGTGCTGAAACCTATCATTAATCCATACCGGTCCTGAAACCAGTCATGAACCTATACCGGTCCTAGAACCTATCATAAACTCCTACCGGCCTTGGAATCTATCTTAAATTCATACCAATTGTGGAACCAACCATGAACCCATACCGGTTCTGGAACCGATCATGAACCCATTCTGGTCTTGGAACCTATCATGGACTCGTACCGCCCCGGGAACTTACCATGAACCCATACCGGTCCTGGAACCGATCATGAACTCATTATAATCCAGAAATAGCTCGAGATTTCTATTATTTTTAAGAACTGTACCTGGAACTGTTCCGGATTCGGATTTTAAACGATACTGGGAACCGATAAAATTCCAGATCCAGTCGACAAACCATATCCGGTAGAAATTGTGCAGCGTAGGAAAGCGTTGCAGCGTAAGAATTAGCGTTTTAAATAGCGTAGGAATTAGCGTAGGAATTAGTGTTTGAATCAGGGTAGGAAATTTAGTAGGACTTATATAGCCATGATTGTGAAAAGGTCTTTAAAAGAAACATACATCAAACAATTGAATGCATCAACCCTTAACCAGCCCATACAACTCATTATTTGAAGCATTAATGTTCATGTCAATCAGTGCTTTCCAACTTGTATAGGATTATGGACCACTTAGCTTTGTAAATACGTTAGCCGCGGCTCACAAATATTGATGGCATATAATTTGTTAACCTTTTTCAAAGCTTTTTCAATTTTTTTATTAAAGTATGAAAAAATTGCACGATTTGTGTTGTAAAAAGCTTTTCTATAAACAATTTTTTTTTCTCAAAAACAAATCAAAATAGATTTCTAATGCATCATTTATTATTTAAATATTTCGTTCAGTATTTGAAATCTACTGCATCATTGCATTGAATGAAGGTGAATGAACAGCAGAAAATCCTTCGCAGAACATTTCAACGCTCTGATGGGTTGATTGTCGATAATGTTCTTCAAACCTGATAAATCTGGCAGTCCAATGTAAATGAAAGGTGTAAAGAATGTGAAGCCATCGATTGAAAAAAAAAAATACTATCATCCAAGCTAATTGATTGCAATGTCATTTCAAAACATGCAAATAAGCTAGCTTTAACAATCATGTTCGTTAAGTGATACACAATGTAGTTGTGACTAGGTTTGGAGAGACAGCTGTTTACTGTAATCAGGGTTTGAAAATACTGGTTTTTTTTTAAACAAATCTACTTTTTAAAATGAAATAAAAATGTAGTTAAACTTTAAGGTGAGCGTTGATGTTAAATAATTGATTTTCACCATGTGAAAGTTTGCAATCATGGTTAAGTTTTAATCGATTTGTTCAGTGCTGCTTGCTTTTCACACACGCAACAACACTCAACAGTTTTAAACTTCGCGCCCGTAAAATATGTTACAATAAACTGCACCGCCCGCTTCGCGCAGTGTTAAGATGAATTATTAATCATATTCCATTATGCTGTCGGTTTGTAGCCTCGGTCAAAAATCTCGAAAACCACTTGTTGTGTGCTGTTCAACATCTAATCGACAAAATACTATAATCCAACGGCGAGCCAAGTGCAAACGCCAAGTTAATTAGAACTTTTCCCGCTCTACCGTTAGCCCGCCCAGTGTTTCCTTACCTCCACGCTAAGCGCAGCCACGTCGTTGTGCAGTGTGGTAACCTGATTGTCCAACCGCTCCACGGACATGCGTCCCTTCTCCTTCTCTTTTGCCACCTCCAGGTTCAGTCCTTCGAAAGAGTTGGCCTGTTCGACGGTAGGCGGCTGGCTGGCCGTCTGCACCGACCGTTGCCGCTCGACTCGCTCCCTTAGCGCCACTAACGACCGATTGCGGCTATGGGTGGATTTTGTAAGAAGGAAGGGATGGGTGGGAGTGGGTGGGGCGGTACGAAAAATGGGGAGAAATAAATTAATAATATTCTTGCATTCCTATGCCAACGGAAACGAACTCGAATGAATCATGAAACGAACGAAACAGGGAATAAATTATGGGATGCCCTTGGGCTTGGTAGCATTCTAGCTAAACTAAAATAGGTTTTTTTTGTCAATATCTGGATTAGTATAACCTCATTTTCCCTCTAATTAATACGTAAATTTGAACTCTTCTAAGCATCAGATTCGATTTTAGCTACATCTAATCAACTGTCGTTACAGCAAGGACTTGCTACAACAGTAGAGTTTTTGAGGAGCTCCTGTGAATGAACTCATATGTAATAGGCTATCATAGACCACATAGAGCAATCAATAAGCAATCAATAAGTGGCCAAAATTGGATAATCTTAAAAATTCAAAAATCTATTATTTGAACCGTGGATAGCACAAAACGAGTTATAAAATTTTATTAGATTTTAGATTTAGATTTTTTTGTGTAGCGCATATTACGCGACGATTCAACATAACATTTTTTTTTCAAATGCAAGAAAAACATCTTCGTATCTTCGCTGCTCTTTTGACTTTTATGTTTAATTTCAGCGCTTGAAGTACATTTACCGCTAAAGAAAATTTCAAACTCCCTCCGTGCCATCGTAAAAACGAAAGACGCCGTCCCCTTGCCTGCTACCTCCACCAGCAAGCAAACAAACTTTATCTCTTCGATGCCGGTTCCGTGCCGGTTTCGGCTTTACCTCACGAAACTTTCCAGCGCGCCTGTTGATATTCGTGCGCGCTATTTGGTTTGCGCCCCCAAAACCCCGTATACTCACCTATGCACCAGCTTGGCGTGCCGTGGGCTACTGCCGACGTTGTGGGCCGGCGACTTTTGCAGCGCGGTGTTCATGGGCGAGGCCGAGCTAGTCTCCGCGTCGGACTGGTTCTCGTCGTCCTCGCTGATGGAGGGCAGCGCCAGACACGGTCCGTTGTTTTCCGTCTCCTCCTCGGCCTCGTACCCTTCGCGCAGGTTGTACGTCAGGTCGTGCTGGATGTCGTTGGCAAACTCCTGCTGGTACTCCGGGTACAGGCGCAACACTTCCACCAGTCCGCTCATGTGGATGCTTTTCAAATCACAATAGGTGAGTGCCTGTAATGATGGTTTCAGGGAAATGGATGAACCGCCATTCGATGTGGCTCGGCTAAATGTCGGCGCAATCCCAACGGGATGCACGCTCGACGAGATAGGCAGATATATACCTTTACATCGCCGCTGCTCTTAACGATGGTGTCCTGCGAGCCGGTGTTGCCCGAGTTGCCCTGATTCCCGTGCAGCAAATGTATGCTTATATCACAGCCAACGAGATCTCCCTTGCCTGGTGCGAGATAATGGTAGGATTCAGGGGGTGTGAGTGAGAAGACCCCCAACCCGAGTGGACACCGGTGCTAATTAGCTATGGTGTAGTAGCTACGGCTGTACCCGTACACTTACCTAGGATGGCGACGACCATGTTGTTTTGCATGACCTCCATCGAGCCGTTGCATATGTAATAGATGTAGCTTAACGCATCGCCTTTGTGGATCAGATACTCGCCCGGTGCGCAAAAGTTCGCCTTGATATGTAGTGAGAGCAGCTTCAGGCAACCCTGGAAGAATCAATTAGTGCGAAGGAAGAGCAGGATACAATCACGCAAAGACTTAAAATTTGATTGCAAAAAAAGAGAACCACATGGACAACAAACAATGCCGTGGGTCTTACCTGTGATGCGGACTCAAAGATTGGAAGCTGCAGTATTTCACGGTGCAGATGCATTGATATGTCGCCCCGAAGCTCCTCGGGAAATTCTTTTAAAATCTATAAACAGAGTTAAAGGCAACACGTGTCAACGAATAAAACTAGCGAGCAAGGTAATAGCTTTATTAGTCCACATATTTGGTGGAAAGCACGGTTCCGAAAGAATTTTCAGGATCAGGATCATGAATTTCTAGGAACTCGTTTCATTCTTTGAAATCTAGGGTTAGTAGCCCTCTAGCACTGTTCACTTTAATCGCCAGTTCAATGTAACCGAGTACAACTTAAACTTTTTTGTTTGTTTGACATTAACGGCTGATGTTTATTCAACCGAATCAACCACTAAATCCACATGTACTTTCACATACTTCTATAACCACGAATAAACTGTACTACAACAGGGCCTAAGTGGTTGCGTACACGTTGGAGGGAGTATAAAAAGTGTCATGATGGTTTGAATAATGGTTTCTGTGGGTTCAGGTTTAAAAAAAAACGAGCCACTCGTATATTTGAAGGATTGGATGGGTAATGGGAAGCGTTTAAGTGGAAATTCATTCCATATCGTTACCATTCAACAGTACGCAATGAATAACATTGTGTTAATAAAATGCTCTGAATGATTGAGCCACCGTTTTGGGAGCAAATTACAATGCCATTCACACTTGATGTATAGCAGCTCGATGAAGTTTTTGTTCATTATACATTGAAATTTGCTCAAATTTTGTTAAAGTTGGACTGATCCATTGTTTTGATGCATATTTTCTATAGATTGGTAACATAATTTTGTATAATCGTGTGAAATTGAATGCGTAATGTTAACTTGTCAGCGTTAGATAATGTTAATGCGTTGTATGCAACTGGCGTTGATGGTGAATTTGTATTCTTTTGTCACAAGTATCTAATGTAATGGATTTTCAATAGACGTCACTTTGATTATGTTAGAAGAAGAGTACATGCAACAATATGTTAAGGCCATCTCGCAAGTGTTAAAGATATACAGTCGTTTTTGAAAAAAAAGCTTCTCCTGACATGACGAAGAAATAGCAGTCTTAATAAAATACACTATGAATAAACATGATTATAAATAAACTCAAATTGATTGATAATAAATGCTTGCAGTATTTACTTTTATGCATCGTATTACGCTTTTTTTCGATTTCATTGAGGCTACAGCAAGATATTGAATAGTAACTTTGTCATCTAACATAATCTGATTAATTGAAGAGTTGAGAATGGTGATTATTTACTAAATTGTTTTGAAAAGACATATTTTTCTCAACATGAATATTGAGATTTATTTCGATACTGTAATTTGCCAACCACTCCGAACCAAATATGACAAACTCACGTCGTAAAATGCTCGGTCGCCGTAAATACTCATTCGGGCGACGTAAACCCAAATAAAAATTTATATCGAATTAATGTCAAAACAGTTACGTCCTCATTATACCACGTTCTCGTATATAACCTTGGATTTGGTTGTTGTAACATTTGTTAATTAAATTGTATTGCTATTTGTTTGAAGTGTATTAAAAAAGGTATTAGTCTGTATTTGAATTCAGTCAGGAATTTAACAAAAAATCAACATAAAATCAATTTAAGCCCCTTTTGATAAAATGCACCAAAAAGGACTGTCGAGATTAGAGCCTACGGTGGTACAGTTTTCCTATCTAGTTAAGGGAGAAAGTTTTGTTAGCCATTTTGTTGCATGCGATTAAGAGGGCTTTTAACTACCTTTTATTTTATTTTTAAATTACAAAAATAATTTCACCACTGTTTAAAAAAAACATATTGATAAATGTTCCAGTTATTCCTATCCATGTAACTGATTGGAAAAATATGTTATGTCTGATATTATTTAAAAAAAAACGGTGGGCTTCAATAATAAAACGGAAATTGAATTCAACATGTTCTGCATGATTTCCACATTGGAAAGTGATTGACGAAACCCTGTAAGGTATTTATTACAACTACTTTAAATCCCTTGAGAGTCAAAGCGTTTTTTCACAACAGTTTTACAAAATGTACCCATACCCTCCCGGTATGATATTTCTAAGAAGTTATGCTTTTCCACCATGCTTGATGAAAGGTTTTGAAGCTGAAGCTTGATGAAAGGTAAAAAAGCAAGTCATCTCATTCGGTGTCAGTAGCTATCACAGTTCACCAAAATTCTTCAAACACAATACCATCTTGTGTACATAATCGAAACGACAAAAACAGATTCAAAAAAAAAAAAATAGTGCAACAATGAATAAAGCATAAGGTACAGAAGGACTGGGGAATGCTTTCCATTTGGGGTACTAAACTTTATACTTGCACTGCACTGATTGAAAGAACCACAAAACTACCATCAAATTTGCACAGCACTTCGGTGCAATAGTTAGTTGCAATGGGATCGAGCACAAAAACGGAAGGGTGGAGGCAAACTGCATCACGCGCGGGAGCAGCAAAGTCACAATTCTCACCGCCAGTAGCCAATGTTTCTTTTTGTTTCATTGTGTTCATGCCGTGACAAACGAAAACCCCAACGTTATGCGTTCCATTAAAAGTTGCCCGTTCCGACGGCCGTTCGCTCGTCCCGCTGGTGGCGCATTAAGCAGCAAAAAGCTTGAGCAGAGTGAGAGAGGTCGGGCTCAGTGCAACGAGCTGGTTTTCGACGGAAGTAATTTGTATGACGGTGACGGGGTTTCCCTCATTACCAAGACGCTCACATACGCTACCACCAGCAACTTCTTACGCTTACTTACCTCGTACACATCAATTCCATGATTAAGTGACCACATTGTTTGAAAGTAATCCTGCATCCGCTGTTTCAGCTCCTTCGGCATCTGGTTAGGACGAAACGGAAAGTGCGAGTGCGCGCCCACGGGTTCCATGCAGTCGAATGAAATATGAGAAACAACAAGCGTGAGAAGAGAAAAATGGAGCAAAAAAATAAATTACATCCCTTCCGGCACAGCCTTAGAAAGTCAAGGGTGCTGCAATGTAACCAACAAATCCACGATGTCAAATCACGTTGCACCGTGAGCGAAAATTATGTCACAATCGGTCCCGGCGGCTCGCTTATTCGCCACCGTTGAAAAGCCCTGCGAAGTGCTGCAACTCACCTGATGCAGAGCGATGAAATCCTTCAAGTCACGCCACTTGCTCTGGTACAGGGAGCGGCGTGAATACATCCGCTGAATTATGGCTGTCACGTTTCCGAACACTACGGCGTGCATAAGGGCTGGGCGGTCGCAAACGGTGCGTGCGTTGTTTGGTGAAAGAAATTGAAAGGAAAATCCAGAGGTAAGCTGCTGATACGAAACGAGACTACAGGGAGTGTAAAATATATATATTTCTCCTTGCGGGTGAATCCAGCTGACAGTGATAAAGGGCGGGACAGGTTAAGGAACGAGCGTGTAGATCGTCCCAATCGTGCTTGTTTGCTGGCTAGTAAACAGCGAAATGGCTTCGGAGGGGGAGTAGAAAAGGTTGGCAGGTTGGTGGTGGTGGTGCCTGTTTACAACAACTACGTCCGAACGCCGTCTCGATCGCGCCCCACCAGGGTTGAAATAGACACCACGGCTTTGACGAACCGCTTCGCCCCTGCCGACCCCGTGCCGTGAAGATTGTGGCGGGAAAATCTAACAAACTCTCTGCCGCGTCGTGACAGAGAGCCTCCTGGTCTGGGTCGGGCACACGGGGACAGGGGAATAATTTTGAACTTTGCCAGCCCACTGCCGCCCGCAAAACCTCATTAGGACAGTCGATATCGCGAATTCAATCGTGCGGTTTTCGAGTAGGAGATTTGATTTGGTTTTTCGTTTCACTCGATCCCCCCATTCGTCACCTTTTTGTGGATGCCCTTTGTGCGACGGATTCGTCGCCTGGGCAAACATCAAATCTTCTCCGCCTTGGCCGTCGTGTCCGCCGTTGGAAGGATGGAGTGCGGTGGGTCACGTTTTAGAAAAGTGTCGTCATTATTGACTTTTCTCTGCTCATTCTGATGGACGAGTCTTCGGCCGCTCGGTGGAAAGAAAAACAAATTACAGCCCCACGCCAGATCCAGTGTTTGGAGCAGCACGAACAACCGCAAAACCCACTAACACTGGGAAGGGAAGTACGTCCACCCTCGGCGTTTGCTGCTCATTTCTACCCACTTTCTTGGTATATTATTTACTCATTTTCTTCTCCATTTCAGTGTGGGCCCAATTCAACACACATTATGCTGTGTGGATGTTTGGAAGACGCTCTGTCATTTGCACCTATTGTTATGATGAGCAGTGGTAAGATTCTATTGCCTCACAACCATCAAAACGTCACATTCCGGAATGCAGACGGTTCGGGACTAGGTTTGCCTTTTTATGTGCTGTTTTTTTTATGGTCGCTCAAACGAGAAAAATAAGCCGTTGATGAGAAAGGTTCGTCTTTGTTTAAAATGCGAAAAAGGTTGAATGGAATGCGGGGTATTTTTTCACATTTGAAATTTACCCTTTTATTTCTTATCTAGCCCAGCAGGAAACTGGAATGATATGATTTTCAACAAAAACAAACCCTTTTCTTACAATCACTGCGATGAGTATTGGCTATTTTCTTTTTTATGTGTGATCTGTGCTAATACATAACTTATAATGAAGGTAATACACATATATATTGTTTTTTGTAATGCTAATGCCACTTGTGAGAATATATATAGAAAAGTTGAAACATGTTTTATCATTACATTGTAATAATCATGTTGGTTTTGTAAAATTGGGTGAAATTGGGTGTTCTTTTTATGTTCTACAATTTCATATGAATTTTACAATCATAGCGAAAGCTTCGATGAAAATACCCAAGCATCTGTATAAAGTATGCATAACATTCACAAATGTATTTGTACAATCCTGACACAAAAACCCTACTTTTTTTTATTTGCTTCTACAACCAAAACAACTTTGTGTTAGAGTTAAACATACATCTAGAAAAAAAAATTAAACGCATCAGAAACCTTCAGGAAAAATACCGAGACTATTACTGGTTTTGAAATGATATGTACGAAAACTGTTCAACGCCCGGAATAGGCCCGGAATTAGGTTCTGAAGCAATTTTCAAATGCAAGTTCCTGAACTGGGATATCTTTCCATGATTGTTCATCTAGGTCTTCCTATACCACTAGTGAGCTTGGCTTTCAGTGACTTATTTGTAACCCATAGCGGGATAGTCAGTCCTACGAATAGGGGATCTTACGTATGACATGGTTCTTTTCGGGTCTTGACGGGCTGATTGTTTAGTCCTATTTAGGCATATTGTTTGTCCTTAGTCGCAATATCTTCGTGATCTGTTCATGATTGATTGTCTATCATTTTGAAGGACGGACATGATGTCCAAACCAGTATAGATTTGGTGTCAGTTCAAAGAGGCATCGGTTCGAGTAGTATGGTATCCAGAGAACAAAACTAACTCCAGGACCGATACTTATCCGAACGTAAAATTTACCTCAGGTTAAAATTTTATTTAAAATTCAGTTTGTAAACCATAATCATAAGTACCGTTCCAGGTACCATGACGAGGAACAGGTTTGCGCACAGTTCCAGCACCAATTGGACCTTAGTTCCTAAACTACTATCAGTTTCTTATCAGTTCCAGTACCAGTATAGATATTCCATCAGTTTCCTCAATTGCGATAGCTTCAGGACCATTTCGTGGAAGAATGTAAGGTCAAAATGTCCAACATCGAGAAATCTGTTGTAATATCCCAGTGTCCTGCAACTGCAGTAACAATGCCTGACAGCGTCCTTAGGTTTAATGTGCATTTTACATTGCGTAGCGTTTTAAGTAAGAAATCAAAACTCCATCATTTTTCTCATTAGACGAATTTAATTCCTTCTTGTAAAAATGTTGCTATAGGTTATTTGAGTTGTTCTTGTACAATCTACTTAGTCACACGCTCTTGAAACAGACTTCACTTTGTAGAAATTAGACAGGTTCTAATAAAAATAATATTAGAAGCTTATTGCCTTTTATTTCTTCTCGTTATCCTAGACTCGCACAAGAATTCACTAACTGGAATCATCGTTAATTATGTTTTCATACAAAGTACAGACCGTATTTTATTATCTTACTGGCGAATAAATTCCACACCACACCCGTAGTTGAATGGTTCACACAGAACTCAGTATCTAGATTTCAATTAGCAACGGCTGTACGGCTGCCTAGAACTATGTTCGTATTTCATTCCCCAAAACTAGCCAACAATCATGCGCCCGACCTGTCTATTACGGTTTGTTGCCACTGCCCCGCAACGATAGCGTTGGTGTGTAATCGAAAACAACTGACGCAGGAAAAGCCGTCCATTTTTCCAGCCCTCTGTTCGGTTGCTGTCCCTCGCGGGGCTTCGCACGAATCAAGCAACGAACCCCCGGCATTCTCCCACCCCCACCCACCCTTCCACCCGGGAATTTTATCCTTCGAGCAAGGTGCAAACAGGACGATCCAATCAACACCACAACGAAGCTTCACCGGTCGCATCATGATCACTCAACTCAACTGTATCACCACACACACACTCACACATATAAAAGGTACATCAACTCCCTTGAAACCGTTCCCCTTACCCCGCTCGTATTCACTTACCTCCAATCAGCATCATGATGATGCTAAAAATTTTCTCACTCAGTGTAGTCGCCGAAACGTTGCCGAAGCCCACGGAGGTAAGGCTGGTGAAGGTGAAATATAATGCCGTTATGTATGCCTCGCCGTGTGTCACGTTAGATACGGGAATTTTAAGACGCTCCGCCAGTGTGTGGATCCAGCCTGCCGACAAGAGACAGAGAGAGAGAGAGAGAGAAAGACAAAGAGAAAGGGAGAGAAAAACAGAGAGATCGTGACGGGTGCCACGAAAGTAGAGTTTGAAATGGGGAGAACGATAGGAAGAAGATGGGATAAAACTTGAAACCATTCCATAACGAATTTGTGGTTGATGAACTGTCGGCCCAGTGAGCCAGGGACGCCCGGGCTGCTGCCTTTTGCACCTGCGGCCATCCACCGGTCGGGAATATGGGCAGGAAAACAGGGCAATCTGAAGGGGTGGGAAACTTTTCAAACACTACACACCAAACTTTCCACGGAGATCGTACCCTAGCGCAAAACGCTTAACATTGAGAGCCTCTTTCCTGTGTGCTTCCGCACTAATCTGCCGCAATCGTCCCTCTCGGACGAGACAATGCTGCAAGGTGAGGTTTTTGTCGAACACGTTACGAAACCGAGAGTGGGAAGGAAGAGGAAAAAAGCAGCTCTCTTGAGTTTTCCCTGTTCCGGCGGCTCAGTTTTCCGCCCGCTCCGCTTACCTTACAACTCAGGCTTCAATCAGGACTGCCTATATTCTACCAGAGCTGCTCTTTCTCTACATCTCTAACCCATCCGTCGGGTGGAAGCAATCTTTGCTTATCTTATTAAGTGTGCTTTTGCGTACGCGCACTTTGTTTGTTGCTTCAGGTGCCTTTTTGCGGTTTTCTCAACACTTTCCCTACGGCGGGCGGGCAAACACAAACGCACCCCCGCACCGGTATCTAGTTGCCCAAAACTCGGCAAAGATGGCTTCTGGCGCGATACAATACAGCTACTGATATGCCAGTTTGCTAAATCAATCGAAAGTGAAATCGGTGTGAAAGTAAAAGGAGTTGTAAAGAATAGCTGGTGGCGGAAAAGTAACGGAAAGCAGGAAAGTTTGAAGAGGATTTCAAATGTACCCATGCACTTGAAATAATATTGCAAAAACTCATTTACTAAGATCCTGAAGCTCTTACGTGTACGATGGAAAGCTACAGCCTGCCGTCGAATGGCAGCTTGTTTTACACGAGGATATATTATAGTATGTTAAAACTGGTTTCTATTGGAAATGAATGCTTTTGATCTATTCTAAGTGCAGTAGAACAACCATAAAGTGTATGTTGAGCTCGTGAAGAATAAAATGCGAAAGTAAAACAAACTACTTTACGTACGATACAAGCTTAACAACGCACACAGGAATGTTTATGCTAAAAGTTCAATTTGCAATTCTAAATATGCATAGCTTGTTTTATACCAAAGTGAGGAGTAACTCTCAGCTCAAAGATAAAGCGATTGTTTGGTAAAGGGAGCTCCATTTCGAATCCATTTTTAATCCACTCTATTTGCGCTCACTCTGAGGATATGCATCTACACATTTGGCCTAATTATCGTCACTACAAACGCAAAACTCAAGGCTTCGCTACGCTCCAGCGTACTGTGCGGATGAAAATGCACTTGTACACCGCTGATGTACTTGCATATATCGCATTGGAAAACATATAAAACTACTACTAATGGCTTTTTGGCTAGCTCTGGGCGCGCCTCCGTGTGTGTGTGTGTGTGTGAATGTAAGTGTAAACCCAGTCGCCAAACCACTGTTACTACGCTTCGTTCGATGATGGTGCACGGGTGAACGTGCCGCGGGTGCACCTAACACACTTACCAATGTCCCAGTCCGCGTCGTTCATGAGTCTTTCTTTCTCTGCAATCACAAACCATACGCAAGCCAGCCAATGTGCAACTAAAGAGAAGCATAGCATCAACAGGGTTAAAATCATAGCCGTGTACTGCGAGTATCTATCCATCTTTTGAAGCAATCGTGCCAGCCGCAATAAACGTGTTAATTTGACTAAGTGTATGTGAGATTCCTGTGCAGGGAAGAAGAAGAAGAAGAAGAACGGGAAGAAGAAATGGGGGAAAAACAGGTGAGACAAAAATTGACCATTGCTTGGTACTATGATTCGCCTACATGTATAGAAATACAACCTAGATTGACAATAGATTCGACCAAGGTTCTCACAATTGTGCTCATAGTAGAGAAAACACGCGATAAAGAAAATATTGATAAAAAGTCTTAATCATTATCTGAAGCAAGGTGATCGTGATCATGGACGGTTGGATTGTGTCAATGATTGAAAAACAATGTGCATATTTAATGGCAAAATTTTTGATTAAATTATTGTCTCAATAATTCCCCAATAATTTAAAGGAGTTTTGAGATAAATGATTTTAAATTTTGATAGCTCTTCACTGAATTTATTATTATGCAGATAGTTGCTGATATTAGAATTATTTCAATTATAGGATCATTTAAACAATGCTGAACACTACTCAAAACTATAGGGGGCTTGATTAACTTACCGTTTGATTGTACATTTTTCGTTTTTAAATTTTGGATGGCCTATATTGTAACACACTAAGTATTTTAAATGACCTTTATGCAAAGCTTTAGTTGAAATGTGGTGTGGTGTCCTTATTTTTTCCTGTGACGATCAAATCATTTTTATACAAGCCTTTTCAATCCTTTTTATATTACTTTGTTTAAAGATGGTGTTATGGGGTTTGTTTTAACGTTAAAACAAACTTAAATTATTTCAATATTAACTTGAGAACAAAACTCGAAAGCTAATAGTTCTTACAAACAATTTTGATCCTTTCAAGTATCATTTATAGCTCGAAAAACTACATCCGGCTCTGAGAAAACTTTAATGTAGTTTGCTTAATTCGTGTCATAAGCTATGAATCCTTACGTTCTGTAGCACACAAACCTTTTGCCTTACTTTGACCTACTAATGGTAGGTTTTGCAATTTTAAGCTCCACTAGTTGCTTGTTGGTATGGAATGAAAGTTATAAAGGGAAACTTATTCGAAAGTATATACAACGTACTACGAAAAAGCTCGTAAGCTATAAAAAAGAGCGTCTGTAAACTTAAACTCATCACAGCGAAACCCGAGAGCTAAGCCGCTTATTCTGCTAACGAATGATTCGGACGTCACTCACACATTTACCGCCAAAGAAAAGTTCGCTAGGTCTTATTTAATGGCTTGTTTTGATGGTCTAAATTTGCTTCCCTCAGCACTAAACTGAGCGTACATCAGTGCAGCATGTTTCGCCTGTCCACGGTTGATGCGATAGAGCGGCGATGGCTCTGGTCTGGTAAATGCTACCTTTCTCTCCGAATGCTCCATGCAACCCCGGCAACCCCCTTCCCATAGTGGTTGCCGATGAATCGGTCCCAAAAGCGTTTACCGTGCAAAATTAACTTACCTCACCACTAATGACATTGCTTGCGTACAGGTGATCGAAGGGCAGGGCGGCTAACAGATCTACGACGAACCAGCTTCGCAGATAGTTCAGGGCGATGCTTTTGGAATCCGATACAACCTCGCCCTTGCGCGAGACGTACGTCGTGCGGAAGTTTACTAAAATATCTGTCCAAAAACCAAACCGCAAAGCAAGAAACCGTGAAGGAGAAGGTGTCAGTGAAAGGACGGCAATGACAAGATGCAGTTATCCAGGAGTTAACCGGGTGGGTGCAAGTGTGGGTGATGTAAAGAGGGAAGGATGAAAGTTAATATTGCTCTGCCACTGGGTGGAGGAAAATAGCAAAACCGGGGAAAGCGATATGTTTCCCGGCAAAAGAGCGTATATACTTGCCGGGCTCCGGGAGCGATCACGGCGCACGGTAGCCAAAATGATGGCCAAAAAACCCCCGACGGATGCAATGATTCAGTTAAATGATGCAATTAGTTATATATCCTCAATAAGCAAAAACACAGCACCCGGGGATGCCGGGGCTTGGGCGCCACGGGAGGGCGCCCGGCAAGAAAAAGGGTCGGGAGATAAAGTTTACTGTTTGCCATTACCGTTTCTGGGTTACGGCTTTGCTCATTTTCTTCATTGGCTACAAAGTGCCAGCGCATAGTGGCAGCGCACAGAAGCGATGGTGGGGGACGACTGAGAAAGGGGAGAGGACGGGAAGGCGAACGAGAGGGGGGGGGGGGAGATTAATATTTACCAACAATAAATAAAGCCTCGACAACAACATCCGACACCATGGTTAAGCGATCAGTTTTAACGAACGCCGCATTGTACGGCACGGCGATGGCGACGTAGAACGTGGCGACCAGAATCATCCAGTCCCAGCAGCCCTTGAACATGCCGTAGTGTGATAGAATGAAACGCGATTTCTTTAAGGCTTGCGTCTTGTACTCAGGTAGCGGTGCCTCACTCGAGTGCAATAGATTCTGCAACGGGAAGAAGGAGCAATGAGAGCAAAAGGGGGAAAGGGCATATTAGCTGACAAATAGTTTGAATAGGTCGGGGCGACACATGGAAACCATGGAATGAGAGCAAAGCAAGTGAGCAAATGAGCAACAGCGCAAGCGAGAAACTTGCCTCCACGTCTACCTACTTACGCTATTTAGTTTAATTTTAGTTTTCATTTTCTCCGGCTTGTAGTGCCCGGACAGTTGATAGAGAACGGCTCGCGACCGCCGACGGCCCATGTTCACACCTGGCGGTATTTCCAAACTATCATCCTCCGCCCCATCGTCTGCAAGCAAAGAGGTTTCAGCTGATCGAAATCGTGCTCCCAACAAAGCAGCTAAAATTTCCACCGGTGTAAATGTCGAAAGAATTGAATTGATTAAAAAACACACACTGAAACATTCAACAGAAGGTACTGGCAAATGGGAAGGGACCAGCACTAGGAAGGATAGAGGGGGGAAAATAGAAAGAACGAATCGGCATCGAGCAAGAAAAAAAAACGTTGACACCAAACCGTATAGAAAGAGAAGAGGTTTATTAAAAAAATAAAATGAAAGAAAACGAAAAAACACAAACCCCAACCAAACCAACTGGTGGAAACATAGAGAGAGAGAGAGAGAGTGAAAACAGACACACTTAATTGTTCCACGAGAAACACGGGTCAATTTCAAGGTACCGAACGGTTCTGCGCGTTCCAATTGGCGTTTCCCAAACCCAAAAAAGAAGAAAAATAAGACCAACAGATAAATCTTAGAATACTTTCAAACACACACAAACACACACCAATGACCCTATACTACACGACTGTTTTGAAGGTTTTTGAAGATAAATCCGAATTGGTGAATGATGTATGTAGTCTTCATTCTATACTTCAATGGTAAAATAAAACAAACTACATTCAACGTACAGGATACCAACATGATCGCCAAGATGACTCTCAAACGTTCCTATGAACTACAGGAAGTGAATAAATTGTATAACAGTTACATAAAAATCACAACACAATAAAGAAAAAACCGATCGCTTATCTGGAGCAACATTCATGCAGTCAGTCAGGAACGGAATGCAAATGTACGAACTACCTCCTGCAGCACTGCACAGGCAACGGCAGTTGGTTCCTAATGCGCTTTTTTGCTTTGGTAGGCGCATTGCTGTTTGTTCCAGATGAATACTGAAACCATTTGAGTTTTAAGTGTGTCTGTGCATCCTTCCAGGAAAGCTAATCTGCTTGCTCGAGAACTTTTTGTTTTCGTAAACAGTGGGCCCTTTTTTGTTTCCTCGAAGGATTTGAATTGGAAGTGTATATTGTCGCTACAGTTTCCGGTTAATGCATTCGCTATGGTTGGCTTTGATTACAAATTATCATTTTCTAGTGATGGGCATTTGACATCATTAGAAGAGGACTACTTTTTCTTTCTTTTCCATGACATTTAACAAAATTATGACCGCCAAACTGTGTATTGGCATTATTATTCGATTTTCGACAGTGGAAGTAGATTTTCTGGTCCTTGTGCAATCATAAAACTTCAAGACAAAAATAAAACAATGAACAAACAGTGTTCCCTGTAATGCTCAATCATCTCTGCCTTTCAATAGAGCTTTAAACAATGTACACTTAAATGAAAATTGCTTGCAAGTTTTTTTTTAAATAGAACAATTTGAATGTGTTTGCCGTCAGAAGCAACATTTGTTTACTGTAATAATACGCTACCTACAGACAATAAGAGTAATAAAAAGTAACATTGAACACCTTCTTGTGAAGGACTTGGACATGGCCAATCAAAGAAAATGTTGTCCTTTTTATTACCAAACATTGTATTGATTCGTCCAAACTACATTTTCGAAGTATTTAATACCATTGTTTACCTAGAGTTTACAATCCAGATAATCCCAACCAAATAACAATTTAACAATACAAATAATGCATTGAAACACGGTTTTCATTCATCTGTATGTGTAAGTTAACCACAAATTAGTAAGTTTATTAATTTACTAAAGATCTGAAAGGGTAGTTTCTCATTTAAACTCGTATAAATAACCGATTAAGTTTGATCAAATTGTACAAATAAATTAAAGGAAAGAGATGATAAGCGAAATTTGATAACAAACCAAAACTATACTAAGTGAAAGTACATTCGGATATGATGGATAATGCAATAAGATACGTTAATTGAAATACTTAAAGTGTCCCGTTTCAGGACACAAATAAAACAACAATATAATATAATATAAAATACAATATAAATACTTTACAGATGATACTTTGTATGTTCCCCTGGACACAGATCTTTATAGAAAACACAGCAAACCAATAGAAAATACCGTACAGTTGGTTCGTTTTACAAAATGTCTATCTTTTTTTGTAATTTCAGTTCAAGCAAACATGATTTGAAGTTCAATTAAACTGATTAACAGAATTACCATAACAAATAAATTTCATTTCGTGTGTTGCATTTCGTTGGGCGTCATTTGGCTGCATTCGTTTAAGTTTCCCAGTTATTTTTTGCCCGGGTTTTCCGCCACGCAACGACATGGCATTTGTTTGACCCCTCATGATAGATTCCATATCCATAACTTTTCTACCCGGTGTAATCCAATCACTGCACGGGCATTGAAAAGTTGCTGCTCGCATTTGAATATTCTGCATATTAGTTACGACTACTGCGCTTGGAGCTATCAGCATGAGATCATACGCGCCCATGTAAATGCAAATTTTCCGTTCCATTTTCACGCTCGTTCTCGACCTTGCTTGCCATTTGAATTGAGGCATATAGAATCGCTTGAGAGTTAACTGGAAACGTTTCCGCTTGTGAAGTAGTCAGCCGAGTCGAGGAATAAATGAGCATCGTTTGAGCTACCCGGATGAAAACAGCATACCACACTAGAGCTCATGTGCCGGGTAAAGGGGCAGAGGGTCAAATTGGGTAACCGGAAACGGTGCTGAAGAGTAATTACTAGACGGGAGCGGGGAAATTAAATCGAATGCATTGCGTGCAGCAAATCTCGTTCCCATCCGCCTAGTTTGCCGCATGCAGAGCAAAGGAAATGCACTAAAACAGCTTCAACAATCATTGATAACGCACCTTCAAATCTGATGCACAAATTTATCAAAATAATCAATGCAGCGGTGCAAACGTAAGAGCAAATCGCAACGATTGCATACATTTAATTGCTAATCTATTTGATTTACTCATTCAAAACAGCCATTCAACTTTTATTGTTTGTTTAACAATCCAAACAATCTTTATCTGAACAATCCAATATGCCAACAAAGATGAACATTAGGCACGAACAACAACTATATCTTCCTTGCCTTTTTTATCTCAGATGAAAATATATTTGTCTCAGGTTATCGTGGATTTGAATGCAAAAAGACCTTACGAATAGGCTTTACTATGAATTATGTTGTGTGAAGAAATGTGATGATATTTATATTGAAGGATTTTAATTTATCCAATTTTCAAAACTGTAATTACATTTTGGATTTACAATATATTTTAGTTTGATAAAATTTTGTGATAATTCTAACTTTTCCACTGAATACGGCAAAATTTATATTACAATGAAGGCAACTTTAAAATAGATTTTAAATATCATTTGTAGAAAATGTAGCGTTGTATCACAAATTTGCAATAGTTTGGTATTTATATATTATAAAGATGGGATTTTACAATGTTTTACCCATTTTATATACACTTGATGCAAAATAAGCATTAGAATAGGTAAGATATAAATCCGGGAAATATGAATACATTGGAAAATCGAGTGTACTCGTGACACTGTTCGTACTACATATTTCCTTTGCGCATTTTTCCTCAAAAAGCTTGATTCAGTACATCACAAATCTCAGTGGAAGATACTCAAAGCACTCAAACCCAACAAAACTGACTTAAAACTACAAGAATGACACGTTTAGGAAATTTCCAATACTATTTGTACAGCAGTAAATACATTATGAAAAATAATACGAAAACCTTTGACAAACAGATCATTAAAAAACTGTTCAAAAGAGATTTATTACAAAACGCATTGCAAGCTGGTTCCTAACATTGCGACACAAACGAGGTATTGTGTATGTATCTGTTTGGTTATAAAAATGATAAACATCGAAATGGTTTACTTTTGGATAACGTTGCCCTAACTTTTCCCTCTGCAAAACAAGAAGCGAATACGATTGCTTGTTCGCAGCTGTAGGATAAGAAATCGGAAACGGGCAGATATAGTACAGTCACGAAACGAACAGAATTGAACAGGATTTAAAATTGTAAAAAACAGTTAAAAACACATACTGAAATGACGCACGCGGGTCAAAGTCGAAAGCAAAGATATACTTAAGATCGGGTCTACTTACCGCTATCACATTCGTCCGACATCGACATTTCCGACATTTTGGCAGTCGTGACATCCTTGTGCGATGCCAGGAACAGCACAACTTCTCGCTTCTCATTTTTGATCGGCACAATATCCAGCAAGCACCAAAACGGCGTACCTGTAGATAGGGTTTTTTTCCCGTGATGTCAAAAAATAACGCAAGAACAAAGAAATAAAATAAATCGTACCGATGAAAAGTTGTCAGAACAGACATGAAATGTTAAGCATAACAAGCATAATAACTCATTAAAACGATTACGAGCAAACTTTGGCAAAAGGGAAAGTTTTTTCCAGGATTTTTGGGTCGCGGTTGTGCAAAAAAAAAAGAAAAGAAATCCCTAGCTGCCTGCCACTCTTCCCGGTTTGCTGTCGCGCACGGTGTTTGTGCGCGTGGATTTATTCCCGGCCATACCATTCTCCAGCCCATCAAATGCCCTAATACCGTGTGGGTTTACTACGAGGGTTTGGCTTTCGCTCTATGTGGTTCAGTTTTTTTTTGTTGGTTTCACTTGACTGAAAATTTAACGGAAACACTTTGCAAGGCTGGTGACTGTGGAGAGCGATTTCATTAGCGTAAGTTTTGATGTCCCGGTGTCTGTCCCATAAATCATGCTACCCACCAGCTGCGGGTAGCTTATGTCTTATCCAACCCATCATTCCGGTCTCAGCTCTGCTGCTCTCTTGGTCGGTCGCTATGAGACAACCGGTAACGTGAGCTTCAACGCACAGATGGTTGGAGTCAGGGTCGGATCTTTCGAGCAATGCCGGCACCGTGCTCGCTAAACTTTGTGCGAACGAAAAGTGTGAGCAGCAAAAGGAGTGCGCTAAAAAGGTGAACCAACAAAAAAGACCACCATTTACGGGCTGTTTTTGGGGATAACGGCAACGTCTAGTTTCGCTGGTGTCTGGTTGACAAATTTACTCTATTCCTAAAAGAGTGTGCGTGTGTGCGCGGTGCGGCATCCGGTGCCGTTCCGAGTGAAGTGTCGTTCACAGTTATTATTAATTTGACATCGTAGTCGCGAATCAGGTGCAGATGGCTGTTAATAAATATGTATATTTTCACGAGCAGACACACATACGCCCGCCAGTTGTGCCGAATTGACAGCGAAAGAAGCTAAATATTAAGTTGTCATGCCGCAACGCAACAGCTGAAGCCGCGTCCTTCTTTCTGCGCGCATGTTTTGTCTCGGGGGTTTGCTTAAACGATGGAGATAATCGCATTTGAAGCGGTAAATCTATGAATTCATGCAGCGATTTAATCCTATTGACTGGTGGTCGAAGAATGTTGTTGTTGTTATTTATTCAGTTAATTATTAGCATTCTAGACCAGCTTTCAACCTTTTAGCAGCATTTTCCCCCATGGGTGCATGTAGTTTTACATTCCCCACTTACAACTTCATGAGGTTGGGATAGGGGGGTAGGTAGGGGGGAGGTTTCAACCATGGACTCCCCCTGGACTGTCTCTAGACCCCTAGACAGCAGTCCATGGCTTTTGTTCATTCTGTTTTACTATTTCTAAACAATAACCACCCTCTTTCAAATAACCACCTTCAATGTTTGATTACTTCTATCTTTCAAACGCAACACTGGTTCAAAATTCAAGTATTAGGAGTAACGTGTTTTACGGAAGTTGAACGCTAAGAAGTGTGGAGTAATAAGTAGATTGGCGAAGGATCTCGACTTCTTTGGTAAAATTCACCTCTACAAATCATTGATATTGTCACACTTTGACTTTTGCTCATCCATTGTATTTCTTGGCAACCAGGAACAAATAAAAAGGCTTCAAAGGTTGCAAAATCGCATCATGAGATTAGTTCTGGAGTGCAGTCGACGTACGCCGACCATTGTAATGCTAGATATTCTTCAATGGATGTCGGTACAGCAGAGGATTGTGTACCAGACCATAATCTTCATTTCTGAAATGTTAAAAGGCCTGTTGCCTGGGTATCTGGGGGAGAGTATAACTCGGGGGTACGACGACCATCGGCACTGCACACGCAGGGCTAGTGAGCCGAGACTTGCATTCTCAAAGTGCCAGAAACTTTTTGTTTCTCAAAGCGACAGTTTAATTTAAGCTCGTTTTTTTTAATTTCATTACAACTATTAGAGTAGAATTATCTTATAGATAGGCTAAATGTACCAGTATTGGGCAGGTTAGTGCAGCAGTTTCACTAAAACTGTTGGTACACTTACAATTTTTATAATTTTTCATGAAAGTGACATTATTTTGAACAATAAACTATCGAATTATGTTGTGCTATTTTTTATTTGTCGATTTAAATGTATTTTTTAGATATTTTCGTGAAAATGCAAACACTGTTTTTGCTCCTATTTTCGGCAATTTGGTCCTATTTTCGGCAGGCAGTGCTCCTATTTTCGGCAACGCGAATACGGGTCGGTAAATGTCTTAATCAATGCAAATAGGTAGACAAATATATTAATCAGTTTTACACTCTCACTTTTCTAAAATTGGTGTTAAAAAGCACTTAAATTATCATTTTTATGCTGCCCATTTTGGTCATTTGGCTGGCAGTTTTTATAGTCTAGACCAGCTGTGTCAAACTCATTTCTTCAGAGGGCCGCAAGTACAAATTTTCAGTGATTCGCGGGCCGCAAAGTTGAGAATGGAAAATATACCC
>KB665788.1:235643-343175 GCA_000349065.1 Anopheles quadriannulatus
CTAGCAAATTTAATACACTTTGACAAATAGTAATAACAGATTTATGGTTTGCAGTGCTTTTAGCAATTCTCATAATACTCTCGCGGGCCGCATTCAGAATCGACGCGGGCCGCCAGTTTGACATACCTGGTCTAGACAAACAAAGTAGACATTGGAGAAATGAGACTACCTGACGGCTATAGAGTACTGGCTCACAAATTATTATTTTTCTCTCAAGAGATTGGATTAAATATAGTGAAATTGGTGGTATTTGATACAAGAAATATTGTTTTAAGTTTCGGCATACGCGTTGTAGTGTTCTGGTCAATTTATAAATGATTATTCACCAAAATCAAAAGAGTGTTATTGTTTCAAGTTTCGACAGGAGCCCACAGCATTGATCTGTCAAAAATCAACATTGACCTATTTTCGGCAACATTTAAAGTAAATAATTTTTTTTTCGTGATTTTAAAATACTAAACGGGCTAGAATAAATTCTACAACCATAAATTCTTTCATAAAAACCACACTTTCATTCGTTTACTGTTCTGGTTCTCTAAACAACGAAACCTGCCGAACTATTGGCTGACAGCAAATGTGCCGAAAAATTGTGAACTCTGCACATTTTATTTGATATTTTGTAAAATAAGCAAGGAAAGGATGTGATACTTCATATATGAATAACAAATGAGCATATCTATATAAAAAATACGAAAATTCTCTCCCAAAATTCCACCCTGTTTAAAACCGCTAGTCTAGAAGCTTGATTAGGATTTAAAAAAAAACTATATAATAGAGTGTTGGGTTGCTGTCCAAATGTTCTTAAAAGATGTAGAATCGTTGTTTGCACTATTACAGGATTCCACGATTTTTTGTGTAATGAGTTCGCCGCTAGTTACGGTCGCCATGTAGTAAGTTTGATTTTGGATAGTTACGGTCGGCATTTAATGTGATGATGATGATGTACATCGTGTACCGTTGCGATGGGCCAGTGTTTCGCTGACATGTATCGAGGTAGAATAACACTTTGTTTGAAGCGGACTTTTCGACACTAGATCGTTCAGGCGATCATAGAAACCCTGATAGGGTTTCCCTTATTGGAAAAGTTGCAGTTTAGAGGCTTTACTTTGGGTAAGGGGGACATAAGGGCGATAGAAGTTGGATGGGCATAGTGTTGTCTTAGCAGTCCGAACGAATCTAACTCGCCATGGTCGGAGTTGGGTTTATTTATACTCAAAAGATGTTATGGGTTTCATACATTTGTTTTTGTAATTTGTTTTTGTCCCAATTAAAGGTTAATGATATGAGGGGCAATTTATACATGGTGTGAGACAGTGAGGTGTCTGTCATTATGTGCCTATGCAGCGCTTTTAGTGTTTTTTCGAAAGTTCTGGAAAGTTTCAACTGTTCTAGCCAAAGAACGGGTGCGTTCGTCGGTCTTTGCCTACGCTGCGCTTTTAGCGATAAATTGCCACGCGTTCACTGTTTGTCTTATTTGCTACAGTAACGCTTAAATTGCATATGTTGCGCGTTTTGGTTGTTTTCAATAAGTTTGTCTCAATGGTTTCTCTGAACGGTATGGTTTGAGTATATTGCTATGGTGTGGATTGATTTGCTGATGTGTTATAATGAGTGTGTTGCAATAGTGTGGGTTTGGCTTTCCGAAGTGTGTTAAAATGTGTCTATAGCTGATAGTGTGGTTTATTATAAGTTATGTTTAGCAGATATGCTACACTTGGTATCGTCCTATTGGACATGAATACAATTGAACCAAAAAAATATAGGAAGCAACAAAAAAAATTGGATAGCAACTAAAAAACTTTGGTAAACCACATGTAAGGTAAACCCTATATTAAGGTAACCCCATAAGGTAAACCCTATATATCTTGAACTTATTTTGTAAATGAAAGCCTTATAAATAAATGATACTTAGCAATGATAAATATTACATTACGTGTACTCAGACACTTATAAAATCCATGTGTTGGGTGAAGATTGGATTTTAATCGGCCCAGATCGGCTGGCTTTGTTATAGAATTTTTGATGATTGATTCATGATTCACTTTCTATATGTATATTCTAACTCTTCGTTAGATATGTACTGGTGCTTTTAACTCTCTATCACAGGTTTAAAACACAAGTTTGAAAATAGTAGATTAATTGTTTGTTTAAGTTTATCATTTTTTTTGCGAATTTGGTTATCAGTTTTGATTCAAGTGCATGTGCTCAGAATCGTTCGGATCAACTTCGATTCAGGCCGACTCCGACTGCGGACAACTCAGGATTCGTCAAACTCAGAACCATTAGTTCCTCCCGTAGTTGGAAACGGACTAACCGAAGTCGGATCGGAGTCATGGGTACGCCCAGAGAGCACATGCCTACTTAGAACAATAAACCTTCCCAACAGCTTGCTTCATATGCTTGGGCAAGTATGTGTTGCTAAAAAAATATAGATATGCATAAAAATAAGCACCACAACAACAAAAAAGGACACAATCCGAGCTCGCCCGGTTTATGAATGTGTGTCACGCTTTACGACCATATGACCCGGCGGCCATGGAAACATTCGCTTACCATTTTTCTTGTAGAAGATGACCTCCAGCTTGAGCTCCGACTTGCCGTCCAGACTCGTTTCGATCATGCTTTTATGCTCGTCCTTGGTCTCGGGGCCGTACAGAAAGCGACAGGCACAGCCTGCGAAAAGGATACACGGGCAAAAGGATAGGGGCAGTGAATGGTGCTGCGGCGGCGGCTCAATCGCATTCCCGGGCACGGGAGATAATGCACAACTTTATTACCTTTTTGCATAATTTGCGCTCGCGAAAACCCCGACAGCTCCACGAAGCCATCGGAGCAGTACACTATGGGATATCCGTTCACTTGTGCGTTGCCTAGTACGAAGTTGGAATCTGGAACGAAGTGTAAGAAGCAACACAGCATATATTTGAGCGGCCCATCGCTGTACAGTGTGTCGTTTGTTTAGCACACCACGCGTTGTTCGCGATTCAGTGTGATAACGGGGCGACATGGTAAACAGCACGAGGAAGCAACGTTTTCCGTATGTCTATTGTGGTTCACAGCAAAATGCTCTTCTGGCCCGAATGGTTTGGTTGAGCGAGTTTCACGCTTCACGGAAAAGCGTGTTCGCATTCAGCAAGAATGATCGAATTGAAGCAATCATTGCCCTTTTGTATGGGAAGAACTCCGATGGAGTCGCTAATAAATAAAGGAAACCATAAATCTGACATAAAGCTGGCGTGACGCACCACAAGAGCTGACAAGAGGCGGGTCCTGGAAATGCCTCCTTTCTGTCCGGGGAATACCGGTGTTGGGCTCAAGGTTAACAAATGCTGCGAGCAAATTTGTCCAAATGTAGGTCCATTTGTCGAGAGATAATGAGTTCTGTGTGTAACAGATAAATGCTTGGCAATAACAATATCACAATAATGCAGAATGAAATTTTTTGGATCATTTCATATGACTTGCTTAAGTGTCATTTAGCAATGTATCTTTTTTGTAATAATACTTTATGTATTTTTTGTTATAAAAGAATGGAAATCCAAGAATTATCTTAACATGTTATGTATTGCACACACTTGTTAAAGAAGATGTTGCTGCCATAAAAAACATGGGAATGACATTTTGGGAATGAGTTTTGACACGCCTTTTGAACGTCGACTGACTAGCGTATGCTTACAAATACCAGACAGCTGTCTTTCTTTATACAGACAAGAACTCAGATTTCACATGATACGAAATAGCAGTAGTACATCTCATCTGTAATACATCCACCTTTGCTTTTGTTTGTACTTTTCAACTCTTTTCAGTTTTTTATGGTATGCCGCGTGGGTTGAACATGCGATAACTGATGTATCGTTTTGTCTTCTCACTCTTTGTTTCTCCAATTTCAAATCATCTATTTCAACAACGAAATATGAAACGAACGAAATTCTATTTCAAAACGCACATGAAAGGCAATCTGTTTTCATCGGTGGTATTTTCATATTGTTAGACACAAGCCAATTTAAACTCGCAACAAATAGCTCACAAATGTCTTGCGTGAGTTTCAAAGTTCAGCATAAATACTCGGCTACACATATGCCCTGGAGCTTCCAACTAATTCAGCTACCTGTCTGTTCTAGTACAACATTTGAAGCACTCCTTTAAGCCGAAGTTTTCATCGCCGCGGTGCAAATTTATGTCTACTGGCGAGCAGCTCCGAACTGCTCCGCCAACACCTTTCCGTTTCTCAACTTTCCAAGATTTTGCCACCGAAGAGGCAAAGAAAAGTCACACATTTATGTGAACTCAATTAATTTTCCCGCACCGTATCCACAACGGTGCCGTACGGGCCCGGGAAGTCATGCGTTTCATTTACCTTTGAATGAAAAACCATTCGAGGAAGCAATTGTGAAAATATGAACACGGCGTGGCACTTGAGGCGGGCAAAGGCCGTATCAACGCCACCACCACCACCACCACCATTAACAACAACGATGGCAAAACGGTTGTGGTAGGAAAAAATGAAAAGTTTCGTGCCTTCTTCCGTTTCAATTTTAGGACGCTTACGGGCACGGCGTGTTGGTCCCGTTTCAGGTAAAACAGCGTTCCACAGCAACACCACCCATATGCACACCCACACAAACATATACACAGACACACGTACGTACAAATACACACAGAGCCACATTGAACCGTGTACAAAGCACACGACCTCCGGATCCTTGACGAGGGCGCGTGATGAAATTAATCGAGGACACAGCTTGCTTCCTTGTGCGCCCGCTCCACCGAGCACCTTTCCGCTGGCGTTCGGCACTTTTAAGTCAGTTCGGCAAATTTTAATGCCACCTTAATTAAACTGTCTACTTACGTGTCCCATCGAAGCGGGTCGCTATCGTATCGAGGAAAGTGTTCTGGGGCGCAAGGAGCCCCTTCCGTGCCGGCATTTGGGTGGTGTTTTGTTGGCCGTTCGCTCTTCAGCCGTCCCAGGCGGAAGTGTTTTGGGTGGTAGGGGCTTGAGGGGGAGGGCCGCACCAAAACCTGCAACGAGTGAAATGGAATAAAAAAAAAAATTATGAAAAGAAAGCTGTGTTTAGCATTGGAAGAAATTGTTTTGCAAGAGGCTTCCCCTCATATCGTACCGTGGTGGAAGAGGGAAGGAGAAACGCAGCGGATCGGTTGTTGGAGTGTGGCGTTATTGTAAACGATACGCGTGTGGTGCATGCTGATTTCGATAAATATTTACCGAGCAACCTAAAATACAACACATATACATACACACAATTTCCAAATACACCCGCTCAGGCCGAAGCAATTGGTTCGTAATCGTGTTTTATCCGCCAATGCTGCACGCGAATCGATCACTTCGATTCGTGATACTCGACGTGTGTTTGGAGACGATGCGATGCTTTGAACGGGTCTCCCGCGGTTTTCAGTGCGACTGTGTACGGAAGCGGGCCCGGGCAAGTCGGAAAAATTAGCACACACTCAATGTGTGTGCGCCGTATCATCCACCCTATCAATGCGCAAATAACGGCCGAAGGGAGGCATTAGTGCAACACGCGTGCAATACGTCGAAGGAACCACTGCTCGGCCCCGGGGGAGTGGGTGGAGTGGGAAGGGGTGAGTTAAGCGATTGGATGAACCTTAACATCTGCGCCTCTCTCTCTCTCTCTCTCTCTCTCTCTCTCTCTCTCTCTCTCTCTCTCTCTCTTTGGTGTGACTAATCACTATCACAAACGCGGACAGACGCTAAAGACGATAAGATAACTTACACCAAACAAACGAATCGACTATCGATGTTGGCAGGAATATCAAACAGTATCGGGTACACGCACATTTTAATGCCACATCGAATGAGGTCGGCCGGACGGAAAGGTATCTAGAAGAGTGGTTAAGTGGTCTGCATATTTACACATTGCATTAGGAGAGGTAAAACTTTTTATAAGGAGGGCTAATGACAAAAACTTTGTAATAATAATATCAACAATAAGAACAGATCCTGTCATTCGATGTTTCGTTTCGATACTTTTAAATAACTTATAATAGTCAGTTGCAGATAAAAAAGACAAAAAAATGTTGGAAAACTTGTGAATGATCTGAATGCGTCAATTGATTGATTGAGCTTCAATGACGAAAAATCAACTCCTTTTCTCTTCTTTTTTTAGGAGTTACGCTATATTCAGAGTTAACTTACCGCTTGCGCTACGAAGATACAATCAACTGCGCAAATAAGCCACTAGGACTTATTCTAAGAATGATGCGCGTTTTTAACGACCCCAAGGCAATCATCCTTGAATTTGCAACAATTGTTTGATCTCCTTATGCAGATGTATGGATAGAAAGTTTCAATCAAAGTTGACTCGTTATGCTGTTCGAAAACTACCATGGAATATTCAGCTACTGGGTCTTGAGACACTTCGCTATAGAAAGAAAAACGCGCAGGTGTTTTTCGTAGCAGGAGTACTAAACAAATGAAAACAATCCCATAACCTCCATGTCCCGTAATTTTAACTTGACCGCAGATTTATTCGATTTCGATATATCTCAGGCCACATTTGGGGAACTTCTACATCTAGCTCGGTTAAGAAATTAGTAAACGTGTTTATTGTTATTTGTTAAGAAAAAGCTGGCTGTGTATATGTATGGGTTTACTTTACCAAATAAACAAATAAACCCATTTTAAGGCCTGAAGAGGGAATGATGGCTGGGCGTGTAAAGTTACTGTCAGATTTTAATTTTACTTGTTAAAAAACCTAAGTTGCCTTGAGCTCCTGAAAATATATCCCATGGTTTTTTTAAATATATATTATATTTTTAGAATGTCTGGTTTAGAAACCAGAATGTATAAATGGTGGTTTTAATATTTTTTAAGTGACACAGGAAATAAATTTACATTTTCAACGAATGCTGCTTCATTTCATTAGTATCAGTATCAAGTCTTCTTGAACATAATAAACTAATGTATTCATATGATTTATAACCCTACATTTCCTGAAAAAGACGGGATATTTAAATGGTGGGATAAACACGTGTTTCCGACATAAGGAGTTTAGTTGCAGAAAATCATAAATAGTGGAGCAGTAACAATCTACTGCTGTTTACACAAAAATCCAAAACACGGTGAGTAACAGACCTTCACGAGCACGCATATTTACTGGGAATAAAACAAAACAAAGAACACATGGAACGAAACGATCAAAACTTATGTTCCACTAAATGTTTTGTTGCAAATCTATAGATCCTTTGCAATTGTTTGATAAATCTATTTTACGGGAATAGTCGTAATTAAACGATGGGAAAGTTTACGATACTAGATAACCTTTTAATATAGAGTTTGTCATTTAGCGACTGGATTAATGGAATTATGATTGGAATCATGGCCGAAATAGAATTCCGTAAATATAAACCGAATATCAGTCAATCATAATCATACAAAGAGTGTTGTTTCTGTCACACAAATGAAGTTATATTTTTCTTGCTCGTTTAGAATAAATTCTGGACCATTCTAGACCACGTGTGCTTATATGTTTTTACTCTACTCATAATTCCCCAACAGGCAACATTGATACATGCTGTGTCCACAACCATCCTGCCCACACATATACTTCGGATGGGCCAAAAATACTTATCTTTCCAAAATAGTACCACTGCTCGTCCCTTTTCAATCCACAAGCTTGTTTTGCGCGACAGCACCGCCCCGCTCCATCGGATCCGCATACTGCCTGGCCCTCCCACCGATAGATAACGGTGCCGGAGCCGGAAAACGATGGTGAAAATGATGCGATCTCCTACCTGCCCTGGCCACTACCTGGTTGACTTTGTTTATGCCGTGCCATTGCCAGCATATTGATTGTGTAAACAATGTTCAAGCACCTAAACGCGTACGTACACACACACACACACACCGGCCGCCAATCTTCTCACCTAGAAACTTCTCACCGGGCCTTGTTTGTAGTTTGGCTCTAACTGCCTACCATGCGGAACAAAATTAAAGGTCGATTTAGTCGCATCGCTCAACCAAAAGGTGAGCGCTGCATGGGAAAGGCGTGAATTGGAAATAATCAAACTGTTCTATGTTGGTTCACGCTGTGCGAACTGCTTACAAAACGACCATTTTCCACGTTCCGTTCAGTTGGCGGCATACAACAGAATACCAGGGTGGAGGCGGTAGTATTGTACACCCACATGCAGGCTAATTTTTCTTCTTTATTGATCAGCATGTGTTATCGAACGGCATCCAGCGCGATCAACGCAACGCACTGCACTCTGCTTCCGGTAACCGAGGCGTCTCTAGCCTGCTCTGTACACGTGGCCGTGTATTCCCTGGAAGTGTGCTCTTGAACTGCGCTTGTACAGGTGCCAGTGTACCCATCAATTATTCCCATGACCATCGACGGTGTGGTGCTTGTCGTCACGATGGAGCGTTTCCGGCAATCACACGACCACGCGCTTTCCGCTGCTTCCAGTGCAGGCCGTGCTGTAGTACCTTTCTAACCGGGTTGTAGCGTGTTTTCCATGAATAGTAGCTTCCCTACAACCGTGACAATAATTACTCAACCGATCAGACTCCGACGGTAAACACTAACCACAGCCACAGCGCCCAAAGCGCTTCGGTGGATCAAGCGCTTAACCATACCAGGTGAGCGACACGTTGAAATGATCATTAAATAAAAACATGTAGTGCAAGAAAAATCGAGTCAAAAGCATCGCCCCAGGGCGGTCCGGGTGGCTCTTGTTACCATACCCGGACCATCTTGATATGGGGTTGGGTTTAAAAAAGGAAATCGCTCGTATCGGAACCCTTTTTTGTATGTTCGCCTTCACCCGCACGGCAACCGGAGCGGAACAGGTTTGGCGGACACTGCTCAACATAGATGCAACAGGTGGGCACAAGCCTAAACCCCCCGGCTGTTGAGGTTAGATTATGATTATTTTTAAAACCGACCGAGAGTTTTGTTCCATTTTTAGATACGTTTCCCTCGGCAGCCGGCAGCCGTTTCAGTGGAATTGAGCTTTTAGTTTGCTTACTTTACTTCGTTCGGTGCTTGAACGGGTCGTGAGGAGCTATTTAAAAGCTATTTAACAGTGAAAAAATACTTTAGAGCAAACAGAATACCCGGAAAAGCTGGCAACGCCATCCCCATGCCAAGATACCGGTTATTCATTATTCAAATGATAAATGTGATTATTACAAAAAGCTGTACATTATATCATAAATGAGGAGAAAATCATAGATCCGTACTCACTACACCTACGCAGATATCCGAGTGAGGGCAGGCTTCGAATCTGATATGCATGCCAAATATTCTCATAATATTCAATCACCAAAGTGTCACAATGATGATTGACATATACCGAACACACGTCGTTCCGGTCGTTTCATGCGCCTTTTGTAAGAAGCTTGAAAACGTTTACCCAAAAGCTTCACTCGACTTCATCAGACATTGGGCGGAACCGTTCCGTAGCACCGTACTACGATAGGTTGATGTCAGATCTTTTCGCTCGCTCGCTATTGTCTTAAACTTTGCCTTTTTGTCAGGCATTTACTGACAAACTTATAAACACACCTCTCTTTCACACACACACACACACACACACACGCACACAATGCAAAAGCGTCTTCAATTTTGTACCAACTTTAAGAGAACCGCCCAAAGCGATCGTTTGCCGATGCTCGGCAATATAGTCACACCAAATCGAAATACGAAAAATGTAAATTGGATTACGCGTCTCGTTCCTTTCATCGAGGCGAGTTCGTTATCGGCCTCTCCTTTCGTTGGGGGAATTGCAGAGAGTGTATTGCCTGACGCTTGCTTCGTATGTAGCAAAGTTCAGCAATCGGGCAACATGCAGTATCTGTAACCAGCTGCTGCTTCTCCTTCCCCCTTCCAGCAACAGGTACGGAACCATTGGTTCCATTGAAAGGAAACACAAAAACAGGATTCTTGCTTTTCCCGTGTGCTGGTTTTGCATTGCGGGAGGAAATTGGAAGAGGAATTACTTTTTTCACTGTTGTGTTCAGAACGTTTCGTTTAGTAGAAGGAAAAAAAAAGAGTGTAAGACGAGAGCGTTGCCTGCTCTCCTTTCCGGTAGAATTTCAATCGAGCTGATTAGAAATGAAGCTTAATGGTATTTTCATTTTCGCATTTCGGTCCCAAACATTGAATCACGCTTAATTCTTTTTGAAGCGATCGCCTAAATTATGCTCGCATCACATTACAGCCGATAAAGACCTATCAAGCAGCCCTTATAATGCATCCTTCTTACCATTATGCAGTAAATTATATTATGGGAATGGGCACAGTTGCACCGCATACCGAACCAAAAGGTTTTTTTATGTTTATAGTTTTTAAATATTTTTAAGAAAAATGTGTACAGTATAATAAAATATTTTTTTTAAATATATATCTTTAAAAGGCATGCCACTAACGACAAATACGACGCAAAAGCGTACTATTGAGCTGAATTTAAGTCTCTGCTATTGGAATTTTTGCGATTCTGGGAAACACAACACAAGCAGAAGGGTTTGTCTTTTACTTCTTGTTTCTTGGTCTTGGTTCTTTTACTTCTAGGTTCGAATTATGCGGCTTATGTATTATTTTCATTTTATTAATTATAGACCATCAAAAAACTGTATCATTTCATTACTTTCAAAATAAAACTTTAATTCTTACGGAAAATGATAAAAAAAATCATTCAACCTTTTGAACAGAAAAAGATGAGAAAATCAAGCCATGTATCTTGGAGAATATTTTTCGAATATTAATATGAAGTTTTTAGTTCGAAAGAAGTTTTAGAAGTGGTTTTGGATTTCATCTTATTCGTTTGGCACAACAACCGTTGTCGGTCAAGGCCTGCCATGTACCCCCACTTGTGGGCTTGGCTTTCAGTGACTTATAGATTCCCTCCATAGCAGGATAGTCAGACCTTCGGTTGGGGGCACTGTCAATTCGGGGCTTGAACCCATGACGGGCATGTTCTTAGGTCGCTCGAGTTTGGATTCAAATTGATTTGCATGTTAACCACGAGACAGGTTTAGGATTTAAATTGTTTTAAAATAGATGATAGCCAATGACTGGCCAAGGAACGTTTATGTAACTAGTTTTTTCATGATTTGGCTCGTCACACCGAATTGATTCGTTTAGTTCCAATACCACTGATTCCTGTTATTACAAAACATAACTAATTTCTATTTTGATTTTTGTACATTCCTATACATGCAGATACAAACGATCTATACCGGCGAATAATAAACAATCTGTGTGTAATTTGATGTTTCAATTACATTGAACTGTATATATGATTCAGTTCAATTGAGCAAATAGAAAGATACAAAAGTTCTACCCTATGATGCCCCGAAAGCCTTCTCACAAACTTATTTTTTTCTGGTAACCATAGATGATGATGGAATTCCCGGCAGTCTCAGCGCAAAGGCTATACGAAAAGTTTTGCTTATTTTCCAACCGAAATTAATCCGGCTCAACATCAATAATGCCTATCGCAGCGAAAGAAGCACTAACGTCGCCGATTGCAAGTATCTGCACGCTTGCTTGCTCACTAAAGTCTTCGAGTGACTGATGTTTGTAGCAGTGAGTGTGTCATGCCGTGCGACGTGTTCAATATTTGCTACAGTATGCATGCTTCTTTTTCGCTCCGAAATCTCATGAATAAATTTCTACCCTAGATGAGATGGTATGCAATCCATCTCGTCAGAACGATTGCAGAGCAGATGCAACCGGTGCCGGACAGGGTCAGGATGGCTGGGCTGACACCGGGTGATGCGGGGTGCACCGGCTGCGAGGAAACACAGTCTCCATCCCGGGGTGATGAGAGCGACGGAAGTGCTGTGGTTTGCGGTTCCACAGTGCTTCGTGTGCGACCACGGAAGATTGCCCCTGGTTGGGCGGCTGCTGCGACGAATGGGCAACTTCGCAGCAGTATTGCGGAAGGCACTCATTTCCTTCTTGCCGTGCAAATTAAATTAACTACTCAAAGATACAACTCTTGCTCTTGGGCTTCTCTGCCCATGCCGGCCAGGTTAGTGAATTGTTGCCTTACCCTTTACGTGCCAGGTGCTCGACCGTTGCTGGCGGGTAGCTTCCATCGCATTAGTCAATTTATCACTCATTTCCGATTCTAGTTGGCCGTTCTTACACACCGGTGGATCCTGTCATTTCAGAAACAACAATGTCGATGCAGGGTGGGGTGGCGTGTAGTGGTGACTCAACTTGCTCTCTTATCTCATTCGAAGTGTTTCCCTTAGTTTTTACTAAATATTGCATCGCAATTTATTGTTTTGGAACATTTAGTTTTGCAAAAATTTTGATTAAATTGAGAACTAAGAAAAATGTGGAATTTATTCCTGCTGCGGTTTACGCATTTTATTTAGAGTTTCGAAAGGTTTCAGCTTCAGTGTGAGAACAATTTAAACTTGATGCATATTATTGCATCTAATTTTCAATTAAGTTCCATTAAATCCGACCATTCAAAATAAAGTGTTATTCCAGCAAAATCAAAACACTTACCATAAAATAACAACGCTCGACTACTAATTACTTAAAGCTAATTTCTTAAAAACTACGCTTGCTACATTTGTAAAAACGCTTTGCACCATTAAAGAAGTAGATAAAGTTTTGCATTATATGGTATTGAGTAATGTAACCAAAATTACATAGCACAATAAATGCTACAAAAAAAGATAAGTCTATAAAATATATTATTCCTGTATGTTTAAACTGCACTGCAGATAAGCTGATTATTTTTTAAATTTTCCTTTTCATTTTTTTTCCAGCCTCTTTTGATCCTTGATAATATTGAAATTAATGTTGCCTCTTTTGGCGCAAAACTTTGAATACTTGAGCGTTTATTTAATATGAACGATAACAAATGAACTTATGTTTTCATTAGCCAAGATGTGAAAAAGTCCCAGCTTATAAAGTGATTGATAGCTGAAAGCATCGTCGTAAACATGCTAAAACCATTCTTAATTTATTGATCATCCTTCCGCATGCTTTTCATTATGCCGTTTTTTTGCAATACGGTTAGATAACTTTCCTCCATCTGTATACTTTTCTTTCAAGGAGAAGAAAGGATGTTTTTTATCGTCTTAATTTATGATACGCACAACGTTAATTAAAAGGAACGTCAGTCAGACTCCTTTGTCTTGTTGAGTGATTGAACACAATCAACCGATGAATAGACTGATGTTTTCATGTTATTGTTTCAAATAAAATGGGTTTTCATTTTGTTCGATAAGGGTATGAATTTAAAAAAAAAATATATAAACACAATATTCCATACCGTTTAATAAAAAAAATCTATAAAGCCTAAAAAAATAAAAGCGACAAAAAAACAAAAAAAAATCTACCGGCTCTACCATAACAAAAAAAAAACAGAACAACCATCTATGCATATCCAACACCTACACTACCGATCGATTTGCGCATTCTGATAAGCGTACAGCATCCATTAATTAGTATGGGAAATATCTTCTCCCAACGCTTTGAACATGAGCAAGAAAGAGATCACAGACGAAAGCTTCCGCATTCATCTCGATCAGTGTCATCTGCAGGATCAGTCGCTCTCCTCTCTCGCTTAGTAGAATATAATACCAGTGAAAATATATCCTTTCCTTCTTTGAACACGAGCAAGAATGAGATGAAAGACAGTTTGTTTACTGATAAGAGCTACATCTGCATTTGGATACTCTCCTGTTACGCAAACTGAAAATCGCTTCGAAAACAGCGGCTCAAACGGATTTGCAAGGATCAAAAAGAGAGAAAAACATGCATGCGTCTCCTTCGCGTCTCTCACCTACACTACGGATCGCTTTGCGCACTCTGTCATCAATAGGATTATTTTTTTTTCTTCCTCTTTCTCTATCTTTAGTATCATCGAGCTAGTTAGTAATCTTTTATGTTCTAATATTGTGCACTTGATTGTGCAAAGCCGGTCTCGTGGTACAGTCGTCAACTCAAACGACTTAACAACATGCCTGTCATGGGTATGAGTTCAAGCCTTGAATAAACTGTGCCGCTTTACGTAGGACTGACTATCCTGCTATGGGAGGAATCACTGAAAGCCAAGCGCACAAGTAGTGGTACAGGCAGGCCTTGACCGACAACGGTTGTTGAGCCTTAAGAAGAATAAGAAGATTTTGCACTTAAAAACAGTATTTATGCACTTATGATTTTACATTATAAATAACCGCAAAAGATGCACAATTAAAAATATGCGTGTGCACACTGTGGACGTTAACCGGTGGCAGCGCAACTGCCACGGCAAGTCCAGGGGTCAGCACGGCTGCCCATATCAGAATCTTTTATTGGAATTCTACAAGCATCTGTTTCAAAACAACCTGAATCCTTTCCGTATGAAAACTCGTTTATTTCAAACAATCAGTGGATGGATCTAAAATACTTTTCCCTATTTTGTTTACCAGTGGATTTTACGCATGGATCCATGTTTGTAGTTGCATGAATATTGTCAAGATATTCTCATAGTCGCATCTAAATTTGAAAGGGCTACCTATGGATATGCGCTGCCTTTGAGTAAAAAAATACTCAGTAAACCGTGGCAATTCAAATTCAAACGGTTAGTGACGTAAAATCTAAATCCAATCGAAAACAAAACACAGCTATGTAAAGCTTAACATGTTTATGGACGATCATGAGAATGGTTGAGTCAAATATTCAGCCACTTTTCCAAACTCGATCGAATTCGGGAACGATCGTAGCGATTGTCAAAATGACATAAAATGGTGGTTTCCTTGGATATTTTTGGAACATTTTGCCATATTGTTCGCATAGCTGAGTAGGATACTCATAAAAAAATAAAGCAACCGTTGTATCCAGGAAAGTGCAACTATCGTTCCTATCCGATCGAGTTTGGGAAAGTGGCTGATTGACAATATTGATGCAATGAGTGGTGTAAATATTGATTTGATGCAGAATCTTAACATTGATGAGAACCCATAAAAGAGACATAATTGGCTTAAGGTTAAAAAATTTAAATAATGTATATGCTATTTTTTTACCCGGTCTCGTAGTACAGTCGTCAACTAGGGCGACTTAACAACATGCCCGTCATGGGTTCAATCCCCAAATAGACCGCGCCGCCATACGTAGGACTGACTATCCTACTATGAGGGGGAAACAAATAGTCACTGAAAGCCAAGCCCACAAGTGGGTACAGGCAGGCCTTGACCGACATCGGTTGTTGAGCCAAAGAAGAAGAAGATATGCTATTTTTTTTAGTAAAAGTAAAGTACAAAAAATACAGTACAATGCAGTAAAAAATACTGTAAAAAACCAATTAAGGAGGGAGGCTGTAATCTGTAATGTAATGTTTGAGTTTAGTCTCTTTTATCTGTAGGTAGTTTATAGGTTATGTTTTAGTAGGTTGATTTTTATCGCTTCTGTTTCTGAATGAAGATTTATAGAGTGTTTTGTATATCCTTCAAGTCTCCAGAAAGCTTGTTTGAGCAAAAGTTTTCACCCGTCCTGTCAAAAAATGATGTTCAAATTTGGTTATAAAAAAACATGCTATGAGTCCACCTGGACAACATACACTTTGAATACAGATTCCACCACCTGATCTCTTTAATGAACCTTGGGATTGATGAAAACACCACCTTGTTTTGCCATTTTTCAAGCAGGTACTCGAATCTAATTCTAGCTTTAAGACTAGAATATTCCAGACTGAAAATCTCTGGCTAGTGTGTGGTTTTGTATAATGTTTACATTATTTCAGCCTCCAACTGTCAAACTCCATACAAAACACTGACTAGAATCGTGAAGGGCCCCTATATTGGTACAAGGCATCGAATTAAGCGTAACGTGATTGATGGATGAATCCTTCTGGCTAACAAAACAGGTTTTCCAGTTCCATCAACGTTTCATTTTGGTTCAAATGTTCGGAACTCTATTCCAGTTACAAAAGAGCAGATAATAAGGCGCGCACCAATGTGCCATAGCACATTAAAGCATTATTCATTTTCCTCTCTAGTCATGGCAGGCCAGATTTGGTACGTTTCGTACGATTGGCATAATAACATCAAATCTTCCGATTGTGTGCCGATTGTACATCCGATCAAACGTTCCGCTTTTTCTGGTTCGCAATGGCGGACTCGCCGATACAGCCACTGCCGTACGAAGCATAAGTTTTGTGCAGCTTAGTGGAAGATACACCGGCAGTGGTGGTGGAGCTTCAATAGAAAATAAGTTTACTACCCAGCGTCTCAATCTTCTCCCGTGCGATTCCTCAGCAGCGTCCTTTTTCAGAGATTGAACTGGCGTAGGAGTGTGAGGTAGAAAAAAGTTACAAGCACGTACCGTGCGACCAGAACACACTAATCAACGTACCATAGAACGGTGGCCTTCGTTCAGTGTTCTCGCTGCTACTTGCTGCTTTCAGCTCACAATACTGCGGACTAGCGTTGAACCAGGTAATACAGCTCTCTGTATGTATCGTGCAAAAGATCGTATTTTTTATAGCAACGTATAACTTTTGTAATCAAGTGAAAGCCAAACTCAAGAACCGGATATCAATTTTGCTGAACTTTTAAAGATTACTTTAAAATTAAAAGATTGCGTTTTGTTGGTAGAAACGGTGCACAGAGAACCAGTAAGTAGTTTAGTAAGCGCTCAAGCTGCTCGAATTGGGACACCGTCTCCCTAAAACAGAACAGCTCTTGCCCAACTCACTGGGCTCACTGACAACGTTTCTGTTGTGGACACTTTCAATTGTTCTTCAAGCTAATCGTTAAGCACTGTCACGGTGCAGAGTCAAAGCTTTTAGCGATATGCAGGCAGGAAAAAGCATTAAAAATTACTCTCCCATTAACAGATCCAAATGCTGTTTCAAAAGCTCGTCAGAAAACTGGCCCATTCCGTGAAAAATAGCGCACAAAATCAAACGGAAACCATTGCGCTGCGATGGTTCACACGAACCGAGCATTACTTTAAAACTTCCCACCGGGCAACACCGAACCACCTGTTGGAGGGAAACTTTACCGGGAAGCAGCAAATTTATAGCCCCGATCCCGAACTCGACTAATGGTACAACTTTTCTCCCGTGCGGTCGACCCGCAGCGATTGCAACGAAAACTTACAGAACCGGGCCAGAGTCGCCCGATTTGCCGACCCATTACGCACCACGTTCGTAAATGCCGGGATCGAGGGGGGAGGGGGCGGTTTGGCGTCGTGAAAATCATCTACCGAAGTTAGCAGGCAACAGCTTGGGTGGTCCGCCCGCCGTCTGCCCCAACCGACGTGGGTGGGACGTGTGCTTCACGTGAACGATATCCCTAACCGAACATGAAAGCAAAGGCAAGGAAGCATTCGTCCCCCGGTGGCATCGGCATTGCGGAGTTCGCTTTTCTAGTTTTTCGTTTTAGGTTAAAAGCATTTCCTTTTTCTACGATTCTTCTTCATCTAATCTAAATCATCTCTTCGTGCCCTCGGAGATGCTCACTCGATGGACCTGCAGCCTCCAGTTTACCGTCGACCTCGGGTACTGCTCGGGTCGATATCACACGTCCACAGCGTTAACGTCCCGGGCCATCAACACTACGGGCACGATGGGCAACACGGTCGTATCAGAGGCGCTACGATCAGCCTGTGAATTCTTTATCGGCCAGATGCCAGTGTGCGTAGGTCCAAAAGCCGGCCCCCAATCCCTGGAGCGGCGGGATCAGCAATTCGGTACCCACCGTAGCGTAGAGTGAGTTTTACGACGCCTGAAGGGTGATGAAAAATCGAATCTCCCAAAGCTCCCGAGTCTGGAGTCTAGGGGGAGCCCCACTTGGGAGGTAATGCGAGGCCGTAGACATGGAGGTGGGAATAGACGAAAACTCATTTCGATTCGTTCCGTAAGCTTCACTTCAATTCCGTGCCGCTTCCGCCATTTGAATCAAGAAGTGGAACATATTCCAGTGTACACTCTCTCTCACACACACACACACACACACACAAGCACCAGCTCGGTCTCTTCAGGCAGTCTGATTGTAAGTACACAGTGACGGTCAGAGATGTAAGACCATCATAGATTGTATCAATTGTTAGACGAAATGTTAGCACCTTGCTGAGGTTTCTCTAGGCGTTTCGGCATTATATATTCTGAATCGAAAATTATGCATAATTTCTCCAAGTATTGCAAATAATTGTAGTTAAAAGATTGATTTGGGTTTAATGTTGATGTTGCAACTAGATTACAAATACACTTTTAACAGTTAAATATTGACTTTTTTTGGAGATGAGACAAGAGTACGTAGCTTGAATAACAACATGAGGCCTTCTTCGAATGGCTTTAACCACATGATACTGTAATAGTTTCTTCAACATCACCTTTTAGAGGTTTGCATCCGCCTGGACGTTCAGTTTTGTTACATAGAGATTGACTTAAGTTGCGTAGGTTAAGTTGAAGTTGAATATAAAGAAACCACTAGAAAAATAAAAGAAACATGTGAATTTTCCTTTTCAAACTGCATCTTAACCAGTATTCCTTTGCCAATTACACCATAATGTCTTATTTCAATAGAGCATTAAAGCATTTCTTTCTAAAACCATTGAAGTGCTTTAAGCCAACACACATTTATACTTTCATGCTGAAATTAACTCGGTAGAACTAAGTTCCTTTGCCAACGAGTTCATTCAGCTGCCTCTATTTATAAAGCAAATGTATTCAAAAGGGATACGATATTGCTGAAAATCTATCTAGCCAATTACCCGCCAATTACATTTACGCCGCTTCAGATCAGTTTAACTTCGTCGATCAAACTGAATTTACATTACAATGAAAACTTTTACTTAATTCGACAGCTCGATATGGTGAATACAACGTTTTGAAAAGAGGATAGCTAGGTTCAAGAATTACCCAAGATCGTGGTAGTTAACTGAGTTTTTTAAGCGTACCTTATTAGAACACTTATTAAAAACAAATTTTAAGACAATATTTGAAAATCTTTTGCCGTCAAAACTGGCAACCCACGTAGCAATATAACGATTAATATAGTAAACTGTCTCACACAGCCCAAATTTGAAGAACACCTAAACACAACGCAGCAACAAATCAATAACAAGCAGAAAACAATTCCCAACCACGCGTGGTATAGATTTCGATGTTTACTTCCTTTCTGCCGCTGCCATTAGCTGGCTGGTGTTGCGATCATTACCTTTTCCATTTGTTTTGAAGTTGATTTTGTTGTTGTTTCTGTTCGTTCTTCCTTATCGAAAAGCGCCCGGTCAGCAGCCGAATCCAATACCGATATTGCAAAGCTCTGTTGCATGGGAGGCCCACCTTGGGTCCGTAAAAGTTGTTGGCCCATTAAAACTGGATTACGACGGATTTTGAGAGGGATCCGGCCGGAACGAAAATAAATAGTAAAAAAAAGAAACAGCTTCCAAACGAACCGTCCCTGCTGCATCACAGTCCCTAGCCCTTTTTAGTCTTTGCTCACCGCCACTGTGCTTTTGCACGTGCCAGGGCGATGGGCGAACGTTGCCGAACCCTAGCCAAACCAGCCAACCGTCCCCAAAACAAACGGCAAAATCAACTGATCTAGCCGAGCATTAGCGAAGGACACGACATATCGGGAAAGGGAATCTATCGCCAACCAAAGACGGCCAGCGTCGCAACCGGAACGGAACCGTAACGGGAACGGGAGAAATGGAACGGGAGAATCGAGAAAGTACCCAAGTAAATGGAGAAGTCAATCAGAAAATTGCCACTCACCTTTTGCAGTTGCCCGCTGCGTGTTCCTGCGAGCCGGGGTTCGGGATGCGGGCCAACGTCGAATGGGTCTCTACGTGCGAAAGGTGGTGGGAAAAAGTTGCACCCAGGAAATCACACGGCTCTTTGCATCCTTTGAGCGTTGGCGAAGAGCACGGCCACCGTCTTAAAAATGGTGAGGCGAACGAAAGAGATGCGCTGACCGACAAAAGTCGGTTCCGGTCCAATGTCGGTGATGGTAATGTTAAAGGTACCGGCCACGATGATGAATTGATTCGTTCGTTGTTTGCCTTTTTTCGCTCCTTTTCCTATTTCCACTCACTCGAAATCCACTCGGACTGCGGGGTCTTAGGTGAAAGGATTCTCCGCACGGGTCGTCACACCGGTCAGCGCGTCTAATGAATGCAAGCCCAGGGGTTCGGGGTGTGCGGCGAAACGGGAAGGACAACGAACAGAAGAAAAAAAACAAACAAGAGCATTGAAGGTAGAGAGGCAAAGGAGAAAACCAAACACTCGCTTTTTTCTGCGAATGGCAATGCACCACGGTGTAAACGAGTGCAGAAAACGAGAGCAAGGTCAGTTACAACCCAGGCGCCCAGGCGAAGACCGGAGTTTGATCTTTCGCCAGGTCGCCCCCGTCCACTATCAAGGAAATGCATCTTTCTTCGTTCCCTCTGCTCCGAAGCCTTTTCTGAGTGGGAGCTAGAGACGTCGAAGAAAATCGACGCAAGCCACGGGGTGGAAAAATGAACTGAAAAATTGCTTTCGCCTCGAAAACGATCTGTAATGGACGCCGCAGGTGAAGAAACGAGCAGGCAGAAAATAGACGCTAAGGTATCTCTATAAACTGCATAATCACACTCCCACACACACACACACGCACAGCAAACACATTCACGCAAATATATACACGCACGTACACGGCACACAAACATACACGCACAAACACACGAAAGCTGCCATTTCCTTCGCCAGCGTCACTTCTGCAAAAACCCACGCGGGCGGCACACACTTGCCCGCTTCGCTGGCGGCACTTTCTTTGCACTATTTATACTTGGGCTGCTGGTTCTTTCTCCACTTCTCTCGGCTGGCCTTGGCAAAGAGGGTGAGAGAAAGGGAGAGGGAGGGGGGGGAAGGGACCGACTGGCGTTGGCGGAGTGGGACGCTGCCAACGGCAAACAGTTCACCTTATGTATATTTTAAAACACGCTCAACACTCTCTCCCCCGCTATCAACACGGTGCTGCGTTCGTCTCTGCAACAGTTCTGCGTCCCTACCCGGTTTTATCCGGCTCACCTGGAGCAGCAAGCAAGCAAAAAAATAAAAATAAAGGGGGACCTGGTGGATCGGGAACCCCACTAGCAGCAGCAGCTTGTTGGAAATCGCACCGCGCCTTGTCTCTTTAGCCCCAGCAGCAGCAACAAGCATGTCCCCAGCTCAGCCCGCGGTACCTTATTTGCACCGCATGCTGCATTTTTCTTTTATGCAACCGCCCCCTTCAACCACCCTCACCCCCCCCCCTCCCATTATTTTTTCTTGTTCAGAATTGTGGTGCTGGCTGAATGCTGTGGGAGCTTTTTTTTTGTTGTTCGCCTGACTCCTATCTTCATCTTGCTGTTGCTGTTGTTTGTTGCTGAAGCACTGCCTACGTCGTGACGGGTAGACGGCGCAAGGAATTGAATCTGCACGACCATCAACATCATCATCACGTCGTCGGCATCATAATTTATCATCTCTCTTACTCTTTATTATCCTTCAAACTCTCTCTTTCTCTCTCGCACACACTTTCCATCTCAACAAAATGCACGCGCATCTGTTCGCTTGCAGGTTTGTACAGCACCCAGCATCCTCTATTATAGTTTTCATGGGGGGAGAAAACAGTGCACAGGGACTCGGTAACGCGGAGGCACACGATGGTTCCATTCAATTTTAACCAAAACGCGCCAAAACGATTATTCACACAGAGAGCACACACACACACACACACATTACGAACTAGAAAGCAATACATTGTCGGGGATTTACGAGCGCTCCACCGGATACGTCCCAGTAGCTGTGCACTTTTTCGTTTGCATCGCGCTAACTTTCGGGGTAAATTAACATTCCAGCACGCCAGCTAGCGCACAAACGGCCGCAGAACAAATGGCAACATGGTCGCATCAGAAGCTAATATGTGTGTGGGTGTGTGCGCCTGCTTTATGCTACACTTGTTCCCCGGGATGCACAACAGTTCTGAGTCCTTTGCAGCAGTCCTTTCTATATCGCTCACAAAAAACCCACACACACACACACACACGTCTATAGTTGGTTTGTGGCAGAGCTGGAGCTAAAAAGAGACGCTTAGTAAGAAGGCCCCTGAGTAAACCACACTGCATCCAGAGCTTCACGAGGGTATTCGTCCTCGGCGGCACGTGTGCACGAATGAAGACTTCTGAAGACTGAATTCCCTGAAGAGCTGCACTGCAATGGTGTACATAGAAGTGTATTTGTCGGGTTGCATTTCTTAGTTTTCCTCTCTCTTTTTTTTTTTTGCTAAATCCTTAACCAACCAATTCCAATCTGGGCCCTTCGTTTTGCGCCAACACACACACACACACACGAAACGCACGCAACCAAACTTCATTACCGAAGCCACATGGCTTCCCGTGGTCCTGGAGGGATTTGATTCCTTCACCATTTCACTGCCCGCAATAGCACCTAAACCCACTCACACCCGCGCGTCCCAGCATCCGGCAGTCGGGCGGGAAGCTGAGAATCTAACCACCGGGCAGCACCTACCAAAAACCGATCCGCAGGCAAACGCGTCCGAGCAAACCCCGGTTAGGACGTTGCAGTAATTGACGTGGGGTGGCCGGTTGGTAGCGGTCGGTAACGGGCTCGACGAGTGCCGCGTCCCCAGGCTCGCGAAACCAGCGGGCTACATGTGACCAGATGTGCGTCTGGCGGTGCTGGCTTCTGCTGGTGCGTTCGCCACTTGCACAAAGGGGGGGATGGGCAGCTGTTGGTATCGCGCGGAGCACAGAGCAGGGAGCAACTTAGTGACGAACCGGAGCAGCGATTGGGTCAGCGCGGAATGAACCGATTCAACAAACTGTTGCCCTGGGCAAGTGTGTGGCTGCTTCCATCGCACGGCACGGCACGGCACGACACGACACGGCTCGTTCGGTTCGCTCGTACGAGCCAGGCGGCGCTTCGCAACGTGCACGTTCGCGGACATGCGCAACTGGTAGGTCGCAGCTGGTGCACGGTCGCGCACGTTCGGGTTTTCTGGTCACCGAGCCGAGGGGTTCGGTGCTGGAGCGTAACTGTCGACAGTGTTGCCGTCCGTGCCGTGTGGCGTTCGCTCGTAGCCGCGCGGGATAGCTCTGATACGGTTCTGCACTACTCGGCGGGTCGCCTTACGCTGTGCTGAGCGCTTCGCAGCGACCCGGAGACCGGAATCCGGATCCCAGAGCCGTTTTGCATGTTTTGCTGTTTCATGGGGTGCCCCGGCTCATGGGGTGGATTAAGCGAAGCGTTCCAATAGGGAGGGAGAGGTTGAGCAGGATTGGTGCACGGTGCTGAAGGAAGCTGAAGCTGTCGGTTCCGACGAATTTCACACCACGCTCGAGAAGCGGACCGCAATACCGGGAGACCGGGGGACAAAAGTGATGGAAAGCAGGAAAATCCGGAACTTCCACCGCGCTGTCGCTCCGAAAATCATCTGCTTGATAAAATCCTTCTTCTTCTTCCTTCCGATAGCGCGCTCCGTCGCGCCGTTCTTTGTTTGCCCAATGCTTGCGCACACTGTTTGGGGGCCAAATACTCGCCTCCTCCCTTTTCCCCTCCCACCACCTTCCCCTGCCCGCCTGCTGATAACGGGAATTTGTGGGCGCTTGCACGTATGTGTGCATGTGTTTGTGTGTGACCTTCGTGCCTGACGGGGGAATGAGCGGCGAAAAATTGACTTGGCTTGGGAATGTTAAATGAAACACACACACACCCACACAAAACAACAACAACAAAAAACTAAAACACAAACACACATGCAAAAAAAGGGAGATTTGAAACATCGATTAAAAGATTGCGCCACGCTGGGAAAAGGGGTGCGGTGAGGGCTGTATAGGGAGGTTAGCACATCATTTGGAATTCAAAACAAAAGCACCTAGTAAAGGCAAACAAACAACCCAATCCAATGGCAAGCGAACGGTGGCAAACAATCGATCCCGGCCGGGCGCAACCGAGGAAAAACCCCGCGTGGCGGCAGAGGGAAAAGGAAACCACGCGGCCCTTTAGCACACTCCCGCGGGAGGAGTTTATCACTCATCCCGGGGTTCCCGGGCGCGCGCAATCAGAAACTCGGTGGAGCGTTTTGGTTTTGGAAACAGTTTGTTTAACAGTCGCAAATGATAATCTCGAACGATACTTTAAACTGTTAACTGCTCTGCTGCTCGTGCTTGATTGATTCTAGGTCACCGAAGGTCGACTTTTAAGGGGCATAAAAAACCCCATCTAACCGCCTTATGTAACTATTTACAATTTCCAAGAGAAAGGAAAAGAGAGAGAGAGAAAAAGTCCTCCAAAAGGAAAGCCAGACTCGGCGAAAGGCGAATATTTGATCAGATTATGAAACTAGTCTCGGAGTGTGCGATAGGTCCTAAGCAAACAGTGACTCGGCAAGGGACACCTTTGGGCGCGTGGGAGCATTCGTAGCTGCAATAACAGTCATGGCAAAGCTTTGGTTTCCGTTCAAACGATTTCTCGGCGGACAAAAGTGCCGCGCAGGACGTTGCTCGCTTCTGCTCGTGGGTGAACGATTCGTAAAAGCTGCAAATATACTTTTTCCCGAATGGCAAGCAAGGGAAATGAATTCGTTCAATGATTTCGATGGATGGGCTGTGTGTGTGTGTGTGCGAAAAAATGGGGGAAATCATAAATAATTTTAATATCGGCATTCCAACACGCTAATAGTCAATATCCGATTCGAATCGATCGTCTACCTTTATCGCAAAGGCCGACGACGCTACTGGGTGTGATATTTTGTTACGCGTTATGACAATCGAATCGATAGCCGTTATCGTGCACTTCCAATAAATGCTATTTCAATTTAAGTGATACGAGTCCGGCCGCCAACACACGTGCCCAACACTACTTACGGTGGTAAAAGGGCCAGCGAGGAAAACTGATAAGATCGATCTGGTTAAAGTTGCATGATGCGGCTGACAGATTACAGCAACGGCTATAGGGAAGCACTTTGCTGTGTGCTACCGATTTAGCTGTGACCTTGAAACTTGTCGACTATCAATAGAACTGGAAACCGGATAGGCAATCTGCCAGGCTTGCGTTATCGTTTAGCAAGCTCGCTTTAATTTGCGTTCAAAATGGTTTCATATTTGTTTTTTTGTTAGATATTTAGATTTCAATAGAAACTGAGTACGAAGTACATCATGATTAAAAAAGAACGACAGAAATTAGACAGAAGAAAAACTAGTAAAAATATTCATCACATATAAAACTATAAAAAATCTAACCAAAAAAAAATGAGCAAAAAAATTATTATTATGCCTTTGATTGTAATGCTGATCTACTTTTTCTGTAATTGCGAACCCATAGATACCAGGCGCCTCCATCGCCATTGCATCGCCTCCATAGCAGATGGTAGAAAATCACAAAATAAAAAAATAAATCGTTTATTTGATAAAATCACTTTTCGTAAAACATGTTGATTGTTGTTCTACTTTATTATTTTCAGCTAATAAAGAGTAAATAAAAAGACTGCAAAGATTAAAGACTTAAGCAATGCGGATCCATAGGTTAGCAATTATTAAGTGGATGTCGGTGAAGCAGCGTGATGTTTTCCAAACACTGATATTTCTGCATCGTTTAGTACAGGGTAATCTAACACAATAATTGGAAGCGTGTATATTGAGGGGATCTGATATACATAAATACATTGTGCGCATTTAGAATAGCACCACCATGTTTTTTTGCAATACTTGTGGATTTGCCTTACCGATTAGGATTTTTTTTTATTAATTTCAGAATGTTAAAAAACCTGTTTTACACCCTTCAAGCGCATTAATTTAATATATTAATGGGACATTTTTTCAAATATTCTGGGATATTCCAGTTGAACTTTTGATAAAATTTTGGTTGTTCCATATAAAATAAATATTTTAAATACATAATGAACATTCTAGGAATTTTCATGTTATTTATGCAAATTAGTTAAATGAATCGCTAATTTATAGGCAAACATATAAATTACAGCGAGTGATACTCGATCTGTTCTAAATGGTCGCAAACAAGGGATTTCAGCATATTTTAGCTAACTATTTGTTTTTATCTATTTTTTTATAACAAACGAGAGTATTCAATCTATTTTGCATCAGGTGTCAGAGCTGTACAGCATGCTGAATAGCACCACCATGTTTTTTTGCAATACTTGTGGATTTGCCTTACCGATTAGGATTTTTTTTATTAATTTCAGAATGTTAAAAAACCTGTTTTACATCCTTCAAGCGCATTAATTTAATATATTAATGGGACTTTGTTTCACATATTCTGGGATATTCCAGTTAAACTTTTGATAAAATTTTGGTTGTTCCATATAAAATAAATATTTTAAATACATAATGAACATTCTAGTAATTTTCATGTTATTTATGCAAATTAGTTAAATGAATCGCTAATTTATAGGCAAAAATATAAATTACAGCGAGAGATACTCGATCTGTTCTAAATGGTCGCAAACAAGGGATTTCAGCATATTTTAGCTAACTATTTGTTTTTATCTATTTTTTTTTAACAAACAAGAGTATTCAATCTATTTTGCATCAGGTGTCAGAGCTGTACACCATGCTGACCACTTGATCACTGCAATATGTTTGGCAAAAATCCTGCCTTAAGTAATCCAATCCATATTTATAGCAACATTTTTACACTTTTAAACTTAATCTAAGTCTTTCTTGGTAGAAAATTAATTTACAAAAAATAAGTACAATCTAAACTTCATCAAGTGTCGTTTACGTTGATAATCATGCTATTACATTCCTTAACTTTAACTCCCTATCAGAATAAACCATATCTTTTAACACCAGAAATGGTAACCAAACTCGATTTTGATATATTTTTGTTAATTAATATAGAGCTTTTGTATTGAATCTTCGCTTATCTGTCATTTAAATCTTGCCTTTTGTTCGGATTTTTGTCTCAGAGATAGTAGTTTTTGACTTTTTTTTCATTACCCTGACGACTCACGTTTTTTTTCAATTCAGAGGGAACGGGTTCGGCTCAAGCACTTGTTTCAAAGATGTATATATTTACGGTCGTAATCTATCACTAAAATTAATAGAAACCTGTTTTTACGCGGTGGTGTTATTCTTATTTCGCACCTGTTTTTAGGAATATTCCAGCATAATTGAAAAAATGTACCATTAACTTATAAAAGTAATGTGCTTAACAGGCGTTTATTTTAACATCCTGGGCTAAAAAAATCCTCATCGGAATGGTAATTCCACAATTTAAAACAAAACACATGGTGGTGCTATTTTGGTGTATTTTGGCTATGGTGGTTAGACACACGTGAATGGAGAGCATCAAGACTGTTAAACTATAAGACAATCAGTGAAGAAACGCCTTGTTTCTTAAAGGGCTACTTGTATCACAAGATCTTGCAAACAAACAAATAACAAGCAATGTAGCTAAGGTTAAATGTAGATATGCTGTGTATATTAAACGATCCTTCTTAGTAACGGTGTTTGTGTTGTCATTTTTCATGATGATCTAGGATTGAATTATACCTAGATCATTGTAGGATTGAAGATGGATGATCTAGAAGAAGATAACAGAATTTAAGCTGACCAAATAATATCTCTTAGTAAATTTTGATGGTCTCAGTGAATAGTGGCAACAAGCACTGGTCTCCACATGTTTCTATTCACGCGAGCCTCAGTGCATAGCAAATTACGTTGTGCATAAGAAAAATACTAACTTAATTTATTTATGTAAGCTTTCTATTATCTTGTAAAGTATTTTTAGGCCGTTCACAAGGACAGAGGAGGCGTGGTAGGCCCAAATTGATGTGACAAGATCGCGTGGAGGCGTCCGCCATAAAGGCCGGGACAACGGAATGGAAGACGAAAGCGTGAGACCATGAGCGGTTTCGGAAGACCGTAACGCGGTTGTGACGCCAAATAAGTAATTATATATTATTGAAGCTTATATTTTGATGTTATAGCTATTATAAGCTTTCTTATATATATTTTGACATATCTAAATAATAAACTATTTAATTTGATAATTCTGTTTACACCAGATCATCAAGATCAATTTATCATATACCCTGCAGTAGAGCATAATGAATTACAGTCTGTTCCCGAGTTACGCGGTTCTCGACATATGCGGTTTCGGAGATACGCGGTTTTCTAAAATTGCAAAACAAGGTGGTGTTTCCAAGGTGCATTAAAGATAGGTGGAATCTGGTGGAATCTAGAATCAAAGTGTATGTAGACCCTACATAGTCTCACAGCCTGTTTGTAATAACCGAATTTGAACGTCACTTTTTGATAGGACGGCTGAAATCCTTTGCTCAAACAGGTTTTCTGGCAGCTTGACGAATACACAAAACACTCTTAACGCTTTAAGCGCCGTGTCATATAAATTCGCATGACGGGTTTGCTTACCGTTCAGCTTTGCATCTGACGCTCAGTAATTCTCTTGAGAACGAATGAGGTAGAAAAGAGAGAACGAGAACGACATGTGCTACGCCGCTTATCGCAATGAAACAAAAGAGTGATAACAATCGCACGAGAAACTGTCGCTCTCATCGCTCTCCTGCCATGCGCTACGTGCTCACTCAAAAACTGTGACGTCAGGCCGGCGTTCAAAGTGTTAAAATCTTCATTCAGAAGCAGAAGCGATAAAAATCCGCCTTCTAATTACATACACCTTGGGATAAGCCTACATGTATATTGTATCCACTTTGATAGCTGCTCGAAAACTGCCATACAATGAAAACAGCTGACAGGCTGAAAATTAAGCCTACGAACTTAAAACGGATAGGGGGCCATTGACATATCAAATGTTAAATCAGTACAATTTGCTTCAATAATTGTCCAATGCAGTATAAATTGAAGTTTTGCTAAAATAATTAATCCGCTCAAAAGCCAGAAACATCATAATTTTCTGCACGAGTCGTATGCAATTAATGATGTAGTGTCACCGACAAACCGACGTGACACTTGCGTTACAAAACTGTCGCACACGAAAGTACTGTCATTTGCAATGAAGGCGATCACTTTCGTCAAAATGAGCTCTGTTTGCGGCTGCTTAGATGGAAACAACTTTTCCAAGTACAAATGGCGGATTTATGAAAATTAGGCAAGATTTTATGAAAATAGTTGGACAAAATACCCAGAAAAATCATTTGATGGGTTTCCAAATCAATACAAATGATGTGAAAAGTGGAGAAAATATTCTTCGTTGGAAGTTGGGGAGAAAAACAAAAAGGGGCTTTCTAGCAGTTTATCAGTTGGTAAGCGTCGTGTGTCAGTTTATCTCTGTGTCAGTTTAGTAAGCGAATCATTATAGAGATGGCGCTAGTGTTTAACGTATTTTCATTTGAAATAAGGAGACAACTTTTGAAGCTCATTTTGTTTGAAGTGTCACATCGGTTTGTCGGTGGTAGTGTACATAAGTACTAAATTTAATCAAAAATTTATTTATTTATTTTGTATTTTAGCAAAAAAAACCTGATATTCGTCATACGCGGATATTCGAGCTACTCGGCATCCCTCTTGAACGCACAAACCGCGTAACTCGGGATCATACTGTAACTACTTAATAAATATGTGATGCTTTAAACGATTTTTGATGGGATATATACATTCAGAATAAATACAACAATTACAAATAAAATAGAACAATTCAAATAATAGCATGGACAGTTTTGCAATAATAGTATCGAAAACAGACAACTGCTGAAAATGCGTATAAAACATATAACTTTTATTTAAATTTAGATTTTACTGGAAACAATGTTTGCTACGAACAGTTAACCAGAACCGTCTTCGCCATTTATATCCGTTAATATCATCCAAAACGTTTTCAGTGGATTGGTTTGTTTTGCGACGGCTGTTTCGTTATTTGCATGGTTTTTGGAATTACCAACAATAATCTATAAAAGCAAACCAACCACACAGAAACACCAATCATTCGTCAGTCGTCAGGTTCGGTTTGCTTTTCACTCGTTTGATTCATAAAAACGGAACGTCCAATGCTCGAATGGATCATTTCGTTCCCGCTTCACGTACATACGTGCGAGAGCAATTGGCAAACAACAATTACCATCCGCTTAGCCTGGCAATACAAAAGCACTGCAACTCTTCCCCTCTGTACAGCCGCGGACTTTTATACACCTTTCAAAATAAACGAACTCCCTCGGTACGCGTGTACGGTCATTATTTTTTCCGCGCTCTACTTCACATTTTGTACCCGAGCACCCCCAGCATTCTTCGCATCCAGTACATTTGCTCTCGAACGACCGCGTCCCAACGAGTCGACGAGATTTTGCTATTGCTCGAGAAAACAGTCAAGGGGGCATTGGTGGTTATGGTTCCGCGTTGCAAACCAACTACTGCTCCGAGCCCACTCACCTCACCTTTACAAAAGCAAGTGGAAAATGCGTGACTAGCGTGTGAGCGCGTGCGAAACAATGTTTGGTGAAATAAAACATACATTACGTTCTGTCCAACCTGCCCGCTCGCCCGCTTTTATTCAACCCACCCACCGGTCGGTTGTACGGAATTTTGTTTTCCCAGTGCAAAGTTCACCTGTTGATAAGTGAGCGAGGGGGAGGCCAGGCTCCAAAAATATTCCTTCCGCTCATTACTCGCACTCGCGTTCTCGCATGCTCACTTCCCGTTGCGGTATAATGGCGGTTTGACGTTTTACTCGATTGGTATGCATCTTTCGATTGTCCTCATTCCCTCTTTCGCTCTACCCATCCCCTTCCCTACGCTTCAACCCCTTTCCAGCTGGAGCTCAGGTCGGTCGGTCGGTTCGTTTGTTCAATCGATCAGTTCTCACCTCACCGGATCCCCGCCTCATGGTCGCAACGACCAGCAACGACAGCTAATCGGCGCCAAAGCTAAGCGAACGTAACCGCCGGGCGAACGTAAGGCCGGGTTCGCACCAAAGGTGCTGGCCCGTTTTATATATATGATTGCTCATCAATTTGCCTTCCGTTTGGCCAACAAATCCTAACCATGAGGCTAATGAGTCATGAATTAGATCGGCTTTCATGCCGGCTGCCAGCTGCCTGAACAATTTCCACCCCTGGCAACGCACGGGACGGAAACGCCTGGGCGGCAAAGCACGAGAAACGCGCGGGGCACGGTGAGAAAAATTGGCACCACATTTATCGGCGTTGTTTGTACGATTAGTGTGTTGCTGTAGCATTTTGCTTTGGCCTTTCTCGGTTGGTCTGTCTTTCCGGTTTTGGTGCGCCCTGTTTTGCTTTTATTTTTAACGCTCGCTCGGCGGAAGGCTCCGCCTAGTTGGGCTGGGTGAGTGGAGGGAGGGAGGAAGGAAAGATTTTGATATTCGTAAGGCGCCTGGCATTTCTGTTTCTGGCAGGAGTGGAGGATTTGATTTTCCCCGAATTCCTGCACCAACATCGGGCGGCGGGTGGCTGACTAGTCAACGCCACTCAGGATGAATAATTTAACCAGCTTCCTCTGGCCACGCTAATTAGCCAGCGAGCGCGTGACGACTTGTTTTAGCAGGATGGTAGACAACGCTGCAACGTGAAGTTGAAGGTTTCGATTGCGTTGAATAAATCATGTATTTTCCATGTTTACAGGACCTGTTTTTGTGATTGATAAATTTTTGGTTTAATCTTTTTAATAATTCCTATGTTTTATCGACAATCATCTAGGAGGGAATCGATATTAACGCATTAACGCTAACCTTTGGTTTTTCATTTGCTCTCTTAACACAAAGGCCTGTTGAAGTCAATAGCAATTGTTCAATAAAAAAAGTTATTGAATTCCATTAAATTATGAAATTTGTTATCGTTGATATGACTGTGTGTTACTTTTAGGATATATTATTAATGAAAATACTAATTTTCAGGATTTCCACGATTTATTGGTTGGTTCCCATATTTTTTTGGTGCGTTTCCCAGAATTTGTTGGTTCAATTGTATTGATGTTCTATCGAAAAATATCAATAAATTGGTGGGAACAAATCAAAATCTATAAGGTAATAAGATGAATGAATCGTGAGACGAGCCCAAAAAACTATCGGATCCATCCAATAAATCGTGGGAAACCCAGTATGAGCACAAGCCACAAGGTACAAGGCGTCTCCATGGCGAAGCACTTAATTGAGTATTTTTCACATTAGTTTTTATCATTGTAGAACATGGGTCTCCAAACTACGGCCGGCGTGCGGCCCTCAAGAGCCTTTAAATCTGCCCGCCATAACTTGGCAAAGGTTAGTTTGTGATTCATCTATCAATTTTTTTTAACTTTTGAAAGACGAAAATCCAGATTCAAAAAAAGAAAGCTGTAAAATATGATATATTCAGTTCATATTTTCTAATTAAAACGAGATTTGAAATTTCGCCTATTGTGCAGGCAGTGTCAAAATGACCCTCAACAACGTTAATTTTGAAACAGTGCGGCTTGCAAACTGAAAAGTTTTGAGACACCTGTTGTAGAACAAAATTCACTCGTGATACAGTCGTCAACTCGCAGGACTTAACAACATGCCCGCGTCGGTGCTGTCTGCTAATAAATCACTAAGAGCCAATTCCACTAGTGGTACATGCAGGCCTTGACCGACAACGGTTGATGTGGCAAAAAATAAAGAGAAGAGATTATTTTAGTTTTTTTTTTAATAACGTTTTTTTTCTAAAGGTCAGTAGTTGTTATTAATATCGATCGATCGAAATAGTTAAGTTTTTATTCGATTAACAAATATTTACAAAACTACAAGCAAATATATTTTAGTCCTCAAATGACTCTACATCAATATTTACAAGCGCTTTAATAATAACGGGAGTGTTAAGAAACTGTACATCAAAGAACTGCACTATTATCGAACGTTGCGTAATACACATTTTCCCCCATCAAGCTAGAGTGGATCATTTACATACAGGGATAACGTGAGCTCGTCTTTTCAACGGTCAAGAAAAAAACTCACCTATGTAGCCATATGTTTTGTATCTTGCACTGAGAATTATGCAGTGAAACCTTTTTAAAAGACCATTCACAAGAACGGGTTATTTATGGATCACTTCATGATTATTTTATGTTCTACAACCTCTGGCAAAATATGCTTTAATTGTTAAGTTTGTTTTTTTCTTTTTTTTTACATTTAATATGTTGTAATATGTTCATCACTATTGAATCACAAGAAAGTGTTGTGCCCGCTTACTGATGAAAATATCTATTCTTTTTCTGTAGCATTCTGACTTCTGTAGTACTTCAAAAACAACGAACCGATCGCTTGCACTACTGTTGCATCTAGCCTTCACTTGATGTTTAGTAAGTAAGCTTTAACATTTTGTTATTGTTATTATTGTTTTGCACTAGCTAGAAAGACATTATCTTTAGACTAATCTTATGAACTAATCTTGTAAAGTGAATGCAATTGAACAAGTTAAATACATCGTTATAGAGTCGTCAGCATTTAAAGTAAGTAAATTGGGTTCAAGCGTGTTTGAGTTTAAGGTGAGCCTAACCCGGTTACGATTGTTGCGCTAAAAAATAGAATGTTTGTAAATCGAACGTTATGGTACAAGAAGGCACATTTATCTTTGTTTACAAAAGTACACACCCAAAGAATTGAACCCGGTCTAAAATAGAATCTCGAATATATGGGTGCTATAGTTATAGTTATTTTATCCATGTGATATGATTCTGCTGTTTTATCATAATTAGAAATATCTCACTAATAAACGTATCTGTTGTCCAGGATTCATTGTATGTATCTGTAGAAAACATGTACTGCAATGTACATATACGTTTGCAGTATAAACATAAGTAAGAATAGTCATTTGTACGTGATTAGGAAGAATTAAGTTAGAAGCTAGGAAGAATTAATAAGTTAGTTAGACGGATGATTTTTATAATTCTTTTAGGTATTTGTTGTTTAGTACGCTTTAAATTAGTATTTTTTATTCAAGAGAAACGATTTTTGAGGCTGCTTAGTCCAGTTAAGTGGACCGATTGGCATTCCGGAGGTCTGCATTGTTTGATTCCCAGGCATTTAGTTGGATATAGTCCTTTCCTTTAGTAGTGATCCGAGTGACATGGTGGGGGTTTGTATAGTTAAAGTATTCAAGTTAATCTAATTAATGTCCTTGCACTTATTCATTCTTTCATTCCTGCATTCATTCATCCATCACACACATACAAGCGATGTACAACATATAGCATATGGTCAAAGAAGAGAGAATAGGACAGGACCGCCAAACGTTATTATACGCACATATTGATTGAAATATTATTCGAAAACCAACCCATTAAATCAATTCATTTCGCAAGTATTTGAATGGTCTAACGCTGCAGTCGGCAAAGTCCGGCCCGCAAGAAAAATGTGGCGCGTCGCTACACTACATCCGTCCTGTTAAAAGAAATCCCTAATTTTGAAATTCCTATCTTCGTATACTCCTGGATAACTTTTAATATGACATTGCATACCGTTGAAGTCTACCAAATTAGATTCTTGCAACACGGATTGATAAGGCTCATCTTCAGTTAAAAATAGGAACCAATATTGAAAAAAAAACAACAAAGTTACAAAGTAAGTTTGTACAAACAAGTACTTACTTATCCGGCGCTACAACCGCTTTGCGGTCTTGGCCTGCCTCAGAAGTGTCCGAAACCGCTCACGGTCTCGCGCCTTCGTCTGCCAGTCCGTTATCCCGGCCTTTATGGCGGACGTCTCCACGCCATCTTGCCACCTCAATTTGCGTCTACCATGCCTCCTATGTCCTTGTGGACGGCCTAAAAAGACTCTGCGGGCTGGGTGTCCGTTTCTAAAATAAAAAAAACAATAAATTTGGCCCTTTTCGTGAAAAGTTTGCCGACCACTGATCTAAGTACTTCATATTTTGATTCGTTTCGCTATCAATCAGTATTTTAAATTCCAGGTTTTCCCTGATTTTCCCAGTTCACTATACTTGGTGTGCCGGTTATCGATACTTCAATTCCAAATAATTATATCATAAAGCGTTTTCAAACATCGTTATCTCGAGGATGATGAGTAAAGACGGGCATTACGGGAAGGATGGTCACTTAAATACTGGCGATAAGTAGTGAATTATTCAACAATATAGTATCCAAGCTGGAGATGTGACAACACATTTGAGAACCATTTTTGGCATGATTTCTATCAAATTTGTATAAACAAATTTTCAATAGTGCGCTCGTTTGTGGATCTAATTTGACTACTAGGGAACTTAAGCAATTTAAATATGCAATCTTATTATTTTCGGAAGTTTCATATGAGCAAACAGCTGATATAAAAAAGGCAAAAAAAGCTTTAAAAATATTGCTTTTTGGTAGTTTAGCATGACACTAACGTGTACAGACTTTACCCGTGACAAAGAAATTTTGCATCTGCTATCAATTGTTGATTGTTGCCATCACACAACCTTAAAAAAGGGTAACCGGAAGTCATGGACCAACCAACCAATGAAGAAACCATAAAAATCTACGAAAAACGGATTTCCTGGAAAACAGCAGCCATGCATTATGCTGTTACTCGCACGACGCTGATGATGCACCTCACGAATAGATACAAGAGATTTCAGGGGTTTTCTTAATTTTGGGACACTTTCTTGATTGTGTTTTACGGGAAGTGTACTTTACGTAATAAGAAGTGGGTTCTACGGCACCCTTTTTGAACAGGCTTTTATCTCTTTACTCCTGCGTAGAAACACACGCTCTTGGTTTCATTTTCACCCATTCCATTCCATTAAAAAAAATCCACGATAATCGATAGCTGGGCTATCAGAACGGTTGATCTTCGATTCTGGTAAAATGTGAGGAAGGCAGCAATGCTCATCCATACCGCTAGTGAGCAATGAATGGATTAATGCAAACCACGTGAAAACAAAGGAGCAACGATCGGACAACAGCGCGTATCAGTGTGGGAACCCAGTCAACCGGGGGGAATGAAGGCAGAGGTCCCAAACCAAAATGCAAAATTCCAATGTACAGGCGATGTGTGAGTAAAAATTGCTAGAGGACAAAAATTATCAGTAATCGCCTTGAGGAGTACGGGGCGTAATTGGGATCGCCCACTAAATCCACCGTTAAATTCGACACGACCTTCAACTTCACGAGGGATGACTAACAAAAGACGAGTGCAAGGTAGCACGAATAGACACACCATACCAGAAACGTGCAAGAACCGGTATCGGTGAACGTAAGTATTGCACTAGTGAGAATGAGAAGCACATATATTGCGTACCATAATTATGTGAGAAACGGAAACATTGGCTGGCCTGTGGTAAGTTGGGAACAATATACAAAACATCTCGTTAATTGAAAATGCACTTCGTACGACGGTAAACAGTGATAAAAAAGTAATAACTTCCCGTTTTTCTCGGAAAAATAAAATTCCCGGCTAATTTCAGGTTTTCCCGGTTTTCCCGGTTGAATGGCCATCCTGTAAACGCCGTTATATTCAAGAATAAATTTAAAAAATCCGAATGTTATATCTAAAACTTATTAGTTAGATGGGGTTTTATATAAAGTGTTTTCAAAAATTGATTTATCTTATTCCAGAGAAAAAAGTTCTCCTTAAAAAAGTTCAGCATAAAAGTTTTTATGCTACAAACGATGATTTTATTTGCTTTCATTAGAAATAAATGTGTTTACGCAATGAGACAAGTTTAAATCTAAATATGGCGTCGAAAGATTAACGAAGTAGATTAACGGTCTTGAAATGGAAAAGTCAAATCATTGTCTATCCTTGCAAGGAAAGACCCATCATCTTACGACCTAACAGGACACCCGCCGTGGGCTCAAGCCCCATATGGCTCGACCACCTAAGACAGAAGATTGACTGTTCTGCTATGAGGAAACGAATTAAGTCACCATCAGCCAAGTCATTTGATGGCTAAAGCAGTCTAGAACGATCGAATTTCGTGGTGCCAAATAAGAAATAGATAACAGGATAGACCAAAACAAAAGTTGTCAAATGGAGTGAAAGGTTGAACAAGATTAGATAAATTAGTGCTCAGGTGGAGAGTGAAACAACGAAAGTTTCTGCGCAAGTCAAAGTCAAAGATTCGGACCTCTTATTTAACGCTAGAATAAATTATGATTAACCTTTTCATTTCGTATTTGTGATAGAAAGCATATACACGAAAAACAACGTTTGTGCAATACATAGGGTTTTTGTTTATTGAAAATAATGCTACTCTACTCGTGTTTGTTACCAGTCTACCTCAACGCTGAGACGCATCGATTTAAAGTATAACGTAATAAGTAAAGTGAGGGGGAGAGTAATATATAATATGGGCTAACACTAGAAACGCCCCCAAAATTCACGTTGCTTTAAATTTCGATATCGAAAATCATATCACTTTTGAACTGAATGTTCTTCGCATCCGTGCCCTGCTTCTTGCCACCGTTTGACTTTGCGCCTCCTTGCTTGTTGCTGTTTTTCCGCTTGGAAGCGGCTTTTCCGCGGCCTCCGCAACCGATGGCTTCCGCTTTCATGGCTGCGGCAATTTCCTTATCGCCAGACTCCGAATCGAACGAAACGCCGCTATCATCCTCGATTGCATCTTTCTCGTCGTGCTGATCGCTGCTGGAACAATGCTCATCGTCGTGATGGTGCTGCGAAATGAGAGATGCAAATAAACAAACAAAAACAATAACAAGTCAGCTAGTCAGTTGACGCAACAGCCGCGTTATCTTAATTGCGTGTGATTGCGGCAGGATGACATGCACGTACCGCATCTTTCTCGTCGTTATCGGTGCTTTCCCCTTCGCTCATTCGTCGTGCATCCGCCCGGCGCTTCACCTCCCTTCGCTTTAGAGCCTTCTTTTTCATCGTGAGAATGCAAGAGTTTGATCTGCAAAGCGAAGCCAAAGTTGGTTACGAATCGCACGTCATCGAACAGCGCGCACATCACTTACCTGAACAGTTGCTTGCGTATCGAGTTGTTAAATCGCACCGTCTTTCGGCACTCTTCCCCGATCGATCTGGCCATCTCCACCGAGGTGCCCAAATCGTCTACGGACGAACATTCGCTGATGCTACGATCGTACGAGCTTCGCTTCAGGATACTTTTGTATTTGCGCGTGAGCGTCGGCATCGTTGACGCCTCTTCGCCGCCGTCCGATTCCTTCGGTGGGCAGCACTCCGATATGCTGCGAGCCTTTCTTGCCTTCGCTTCCGGACTGTCGATTGGTTTGGCCGATGGCTGTATGGTGGCCCCTTCTCCCGCCACTTCCGTGCTGGCCTCGTTTTCCACGATCACCTTCAAATGGTCGCAGAATGAATCGGACAGTGAGCGTTCCTTCTTCTTCTTGCGAGAGTTTCGCTTCGCCTTCTGCAGCGTTCTGGCCTTCTCCGCCTCAGAACCATCCTTTTCATCGCACTCCTCGGCGGACGTGGCTGAGAATGCTTCCGGGTGCGATGATGTTTCCCGCTCCTTTTCCGAATCCCTTCCTTCGCACACTGCCTGCAGCACCGGTTCCCCGTGTTCCTCGCGCTTGGTAATCTCGATGCTCATCAGCGCATCGGCCTTCACCTTCGCCGAGGCTTTCGTTGCCTGCCGCACCACCGCTATGCACAGGCTGTCGTCCTCGATTTCCTTCCCGAATTTATTGATCTTGTCCGCAATGTCTTCCATGATCGAGTACTCCACGGTTTCGTGCTCGTCCGGGCCAGCCTGGTAGGAGGACACGCTGGCCGTGTTAAGCGTGATCTGAATAATCAGATTGTTATCCCACTCCTCGTGCTGCACGTCCGTCACTAGCGCGTTCGGGAAGCGCACGAAGAACACGTAGAAGCAGGGGAAATATCCGTTGCCCACGTTGGAAAAGCGACAGTGCACCGAATCCGTCCGGTTGTCGAGCTGGATCGTGCTCGGGTCGACGTTACGCACGTTGAGCGTGAATGCGAGCAGGTTTTCCATTTTGTTGACGGAAAATTTGGGGAAAATCGTTTTCTTCGGTACTTCCGACGCGGACGCTGCGGATGCCGCTCGGACCAGCTGTTGGTCGCCGCCGGCCGGTGGAATGATGGTGCCGATCTCTTCGATCAGTTTGCCCGCTTCTTTGGCGGGCGATGCCGACACGTTCGCACTGTTAATGTCCTGCAGTGTGATGTTTCGCTTGCGCAGCACCGGCAGCGTTACGGTAAGCGACCGCGCCTCCACGTTGAAGGTGGCCTTGCCTTCGCTTTCCTTCACCTCGTAGGGCAGCTTAAGCTCCAGCTTGTACCTGGCCGGCTTTTCGCTCACCAGATGCAACGTTGTCTTGGTGACGTCCAGCGCACACTCGGCGGTCGACTTGAGCAGCGGCAGCGTGATGACTACCTTCAGCTCCCGCGGAATTGTTACATCGATTTTCGCATCCAGCTCGTTGGTCATTTCGCCGTACTCAACGTCGCGACACTGGACGATTTTGTAGTCCGGTGTAGTGTAGAACGGGTTTCCGGGCAACGCAGCCGCCGCCGCCACCGCCGCCGTTCGGTTAATGTTTTCTTTGTTTTTAGTTTTCGTCGTTCGCTCGCTGCCCGTTTTACCGGGCGCAGGCACGTTCGGCAGCGGTGGCAGCAATTTGTCGAACAGCTCATCCTTCGGCAGACTGTCACAGTGGGGCAGCTTTTCCCGCACCACCGACGAGCTGGGCGTGCCCTTGTACTGTAGCTTCGGGAAGCGAAGGTTCGCCCGGTCCAGCCGCACCTTGAACGACTGCTCGACCGCATCGAGCGACGTATCGTTCAGCAGCTTGCGGAAGCCCTCATTCTTCGACGCCAGGTGCAGCGCGTCCGGGTGAAACATCACGTCGTACACGGTGCACTCGACGCGCTTGTTGTCGTAGTCCTTCCGCGGCTGCGTCTGGGCGTACGGGACGCTCCATTTCAGCCCCTTGGTGCCGTCCTCATTCAGTCCGGTGGTGCTGGTCGGTTTCTGCACCAGCTCGGACTGGCACACATTGATAAATCCCTTGCCCTTGCCGTCGACGATTGTTTTGATTACGTAACCCGGCGAAGGCTTGAGAAACTTTACGTCGTATCCCCGCTGCGCCTCCAGCATGGACAGCTCGTCCTCGTACTGTTTCCGGTTGTCCCGCAGCTCGGTGCAGTACTCCATGAACAGGTTCCGGAACTCCTCGTTGTCCAAACAGCGGGTGATGTTGCGGAACTCGTCCCGCGAGATGTTAAAATCTTTCGTCGACATTTTTTGTTGTGATGGCGGAGATGCGCTTAGCACAGCATAAACGATGGCCGGTTGCGATAACGAATTAAAAATAACTATTACGCAGTATACTTTGTTTATAACGAGATAAATTTTCAGGTGTTTCGTTGCCAAGATCCCGGCAAGTTTTTTTTCTATTCTTCTCTACGAGTGACATATATTTTTTGTTGGAACAGTGTGTTCGACGCACACACTCCGCTGGACATGTTGGGTGACGTCAAGAAAATGTTTTGAATTTCAGCAATTCAGCAAAAAATATCATCAGAATTAGTGATGGGAAAAATGAAGTTTTCGTTGGAATCGATTCCGGATAATAGGTCCGGAATCTATTTCGGAATCGGCAGTGAAAACGGAATTGGTTTCGGAATCAGCACGGGAACTAGCTGTGGAATCGGTTCCGGAAAAGGAATTTGCTCCGAAATCATAATCGGCCTAGAAATCGGAGTCGTTTTCGGCATTTCCATAACATTAGGCTTCATATGATGCTAGGTATTGATAGCCGCAAAGAATTAAATAAAAAATGATATTCAATCAATTCTCATGGATATTCCTGATCTGATTTCTCTTCTTATGCTTCTTTTTTTTATTCCAGAACTGATTCTCATTCCAGAGCATATTTCATTTTTCGAGACAGTCCTGATTCCGTTGCCGGAGCAAATTGCGATACCCAGATCGATCCCGCAGCCGATTTAGGAATCAGATTCGAAGTCAACTCTGGAAATCGGCTCCCAAGTCAACTCCGGAATCGGCTCCGGATTTGGAATTGACTCCAGCATCGGAATCGGCTCCGGAATTGACTTCTAACACGAAATCGGAATCGGGTAGGTTCGATTCCGAGCTCCCTTAACTAATCATAATCAATTACGATGCATTCATGATGCCAAAATTTTTTTCCATTTATTACCATGGTAATTATCGAGCAAAAGAATATAATTTTATAATTAAAAAAAATGTTTTCATGTGGAAGACCCAGTGTGCCAAACAACGCGCCTGTCACAACAATAGCGCACAAGGTGAATAGAGATCAGCTGTGCGTCGTTCAAATGTCAAAACACGCTACATGCGGTTACCTGCCATCATACCGTAGTTGCAATGTTTTGATTCGTGTTGCGCACGTTTTCGCGAGGTATCGAGAGCAAAAAACACAGAAAATGTCTCGTATAATAGTTAAAAACATACCAAACGGGGTAAGCAAATAATTATCACCGTCCCAACATTTAGTTAACATCTTCCATTGGTCGTTTTCGATGTTTTTCATTGCAGTACGATGAGGCGAAAGTTCGAAGCCACTTCAGCACGTGCGGCATCATCACGGATGTGCAGCTAAAGTACACGTCCGAGGGAAAGTTCCGCAACTTTGGATTCATCGGCTTCGAATCCGAGGAGCAGGCGGCCAAGGCAATCGCATACTTTAACAATAGCTACATTCGCACGTCGAAAATAACGGTCGCCCCGTGTGTGGCGCTATCGGAGTCGAAAAACCTCAAAGTCTGGAGCAAACATGCACAAAAGCCGGCTTCCGCCGAAACGGTGGAACCGGCGAAGGATGAAAGCAAAGCGAAAGGCAAAGAAAAGCCGAAAGCCCAAACGGCAAAGGACGTGCTCGGCCAGTACGAGAAGGATCCAAAGTTTCAGGAGTTTCTGAGCGCACACAAACGGGCCGGCAAGTCGGTGTGGGACAACCTGCTGGAACAGTCAACCGAAGCGGAGGAAAAGCCGGTGGGTGCCGATACGGCCGTTGACGTTGAACCACCCGCTGAGGCAAAAGCAAAGGACGAGGATGAAAAGAAAGCGGCAAAAAAGCCAATGGTTTCACTGTTCGTTGCCAAGGTGCACAACATACCGTCGTCGACGAAGCGGCAAGATTTGATACGCTTCTTTAAAACGGTCAAACCGTACTCGGTCCGTATTCCACCGAAGCAGAGCGGATTCGCCTACGTGGGCTTCAAAACCGAATCCGAGCTGAGCAAGGCGCTGCTAATGAACAAAAGCTTCCTGGGCGGAAAGCAGGTGAAAATATTCGATTTTACCGCGCGCAGTGCTGCCCATGCTGCGCAGGAAAAACCCGAAGCGAAGCAAGGCAAGCAGGCGAAATGGGAACGCCAGAAGGCGAACGCGTCCAGCGAAGCGATCTGCGAGTCCGGTAAGCTGTTCTTCCGCAATTTGGCCTACTCGGTGCAGGAAAGTGACATTCGCACGTTGTTCGAGCAGTACGGTCCGGTGGCGGAAGTGGACGTACCGATCGATTCCAACACACGCAAGCTGAAGGTAAGGATTGTGCTGATGAGCTGTCTCTTGTGTTCCATTCTTAGCCGAATTAAACGGTTGTGTTTGCTTTGAAACAGGGTTTCGGTACGGTAACGTTCATGATTCCGGAGCACGCTGTCACCGCGTACAACGAGCTGAACGGAACCTTTCTGCAGGGCCGTATGTTCCATATCCTACCGGCGAAGGTACCATCCGACGAAGCGGCCGATGACGACACTACCGACTACAGAAAGAAGAAGGAGCAAACGCAGAAGAAAACGGCACAATCAAGCCACAACTGGAACACCCTGTTCATGGGCGAAAATGCCGTCGCGGAAGCGGTTGCGAAAAAGTATGGCACCACGAAGGAACAGATTCTCATCTCGTCCGAGGGTGACACGAGTGCGGCCGTTCGGTTGGCACTTGGCGAGACGGAACTGGTGCTAGAGATGGAATCGTTCCTAAAGGAGAACGGCATTTCGCTGGACGCTTTCAGCTCGACCGACGCAAAACGATCGAGCACGGTGATATTGGCGAAAAATCTTGCCCCCGGTTGTACTGCAGCCGCGCTGCGCAAACTGTTTGCTCCGTTCGGGTTGCTGGGACGCGTCGTGCTTCCACCCAGTGCCGTAACAGGTATGCTTAGATCGTGAGAGCAAAGGGGGATTCATAGAGCACGTTAAGCCATGTTTCACTTTATCGGATAAAATGTCATTAACTTTTTTATTAGAGTGTAGCTAGAAAGATTGCAAATATTCTCTATTCATATGAAAATTTCCTCTTTTTTGTGGCAATTTATACCGAAAAAAGATGCATTTCGAGAAAAATGCGCATATTTTTATTACTTTTATACATTTAAATTTTTCTACATTTAATTGTATTATATAATCAATCATTGTTACATTTTATTGCAGCCGTGATTGAATTCCTCGATCCTAGTGAAGCGCGTAAAGCGTTCAAAAAGTTAGCCTACAGCATGTTCGAATCGCTGCCATTGTACCTGGAATGGGCTCCAGTCGGAACGTTCACGTCAGGCCCATCGGGTCCGCCCAGCACTGAAGAGCCCAGCAAATCGAGCACAACGCCCGAAAATGCTAGCAACGCCACCGAAGAAGCAACGGTCGATGATACAGAACCGGAGGAAGGTACGACACTGTTCATTAAGAACCTTAGCTTCACCACCAACGAAGACGCAATCCGCGAGCGATTCCGGTGTGTCGGTGCGATCCACATGGTGCAGGTCGTACGCAGCATGGATCTGTCCGGCAATGGGCGCAACGAAAGCCGTGGGTACGGTTTCATTCAATTCAAGCGTCGTCAGGTGGCCGATTACGCGCTAAAGAACCTACAGTCGGTGCAAATCGACGGGCGAACGGTGGAGCTTGCGCGCAGCGATCGTACCCTTCGGACGGCACAGGAAGGAGCCGAGCGTAGAAAAGGAGCGAAAGGAGCGCAGAAGCAAACTGGCTGCAAGATCCTTGTGCGAAACATTCCCTTCCAGGCTAGTGCCAAGGAGGTGCGAGATCTTTTCAAGTAAGTAACCCTCTCTTTTATCACAGTTTTGTTATCATTAATGCCTTTGCTGACGAGGGGGCATTTAATGCTACAACGTTACCGCCGCATGTTTATTGATTTTCTATTTTCTTCCGACCCGTACAGACCCTTCGGGGATATTAAATCACTCCGGCTGCCGAAGAAAATGGCCGCCAGTGCCGATGACACTCATCGTGGCTTTTGCTTCGTCGAGTACGACGAAGAATCGGACGCGAAGCGCGCGTTCGATACGCTGGGCCGCAGTACGCATCTGTACGGTCGCCGGCTCGTGCTGGAATGGGCCGCCGCTGACAACGACGTGGAGGAACTGCGAAAACGGACAGCAGAACAGTTTAACAGCCGGGACGGTGGGTCCGGTGGCAAGCGAACGGCCACTGGTAAGGGTACACTGGCAACGGAGGAGTTTATCAGCGCATCGCAGAGGAAATCCGGCAAGAATGGTGATGACGATGACGACGACGGCGACGACGGTTATTATGGGGAAGGCGCAGTGTTGTGAGCGAATGAGCGAACCGATTAACCGGATGGTTGGGCTTTTTAATCGGGCAATACCGTTTGTAATCGATGGTAGCAACAGTGCGGTGTACATTTAAGAAAGTTGTTCTTGTTGTGAACCACAATAATAAATAAATTAAAATAATGTTCTGTTCAAGGTCCACTTTAGGTGAGATCGAGTGAGCGAAAACGTAAATGTTGTAGTTTCTTTTGAGTTGTAATTCACATAATTATTAACAAAATGTATCATTTTACACACCGTTAGAAAAAGTGCTACACTTCCTAAATTTTGACATAATAAATCCATCCCATAAGTTATTATTAATAACGCTCAATTTGCTACACAATAAGTTTTCCAATGTAAAATTTAGTTATTAGCGAGGAATGACGAAAACGTGCCTTTAATGTTATAATTTGTTGTTCAAAATGCATCGGATTTCCTTTAATATTTTAGAAAACAATGAACAATACTTTCACTAAAAGGGTCTAAACATAAAAAGCCATTAACACTTGAGCCCTTTTTGGATTGGTGTTGTCGCCGAATAAATAATTTATACGCGAACCCTGCCACCTTGTGGTTCCGTCGCCGGCTATCCCTCTTATATCGCGCAAGGGCGATCGCGTATAGATTGGCTGCGTACTTTTCTGAAAAATTGAATTATTCCTAGTGAGGAAAAAATGAAGTTTTCTTCAGAATCTAGCTCCGAAATTTTCTGGAATCGATTTCAGATAGTAGATCCGGAATCAGTTTCCGGAATCGATTTCGGAATCGAAATCAGCTCCCGAAACAGCTCCGGAATTGAAATTAGTTTTGGAGTCGGAATCGGTTCTGGAGTTGGGAGATTCAGGATTCGGAAGATTCGAAGATTCAATCCCTACAAAGTTTCGATCGGATTAGAATCCCTAAAAGATTCCTTAGCGATTGGGATTTGATTGCGATTCGATTGGGATCGGGATTCGTTTGTGATTCGATAGGGATTCGATTGGGGTTCTGATTGGGTTTGGGATTGCGATTCGATTGGGATTCGGATTGCGATTCGATTGGGATTCGATTGGGATGCTGTTTGGGATTCGGATTGCGATTCGATAGGGATTGGTATTCTGATTGGGATTGGATTTGTGATTTGATTGGGATTCTGATTGCGATTGCAATTGCGATTCTGATTGCGATTACGATTGGGATTGGGAATGCGGTTGAAATTAGAAGCTGTCCCCGAGATGAGCTATTAATGGGGGTTGAGAGAAACCACGTATCTATAATTTCGGAAGTCGAATCATGCAGTTTTCAGTCAAAGTATAGCAATTGTTCGTGTAATATTGCATTTAATGAGTCAGTTATAGTCAGTAAAAAAATTATTTGATTTGATATTGAATAAAGGTCCGCGTATCTCGGGGACCTGTACTAATTATGATGTAAGTACTGATACAGTCTTTCCCCGAGTTACGCGCGACACTCGAGTTACGCGAATTTTGATTTTTGACAGTTCAGATGTCAGATCAGTACAATTTTCTCCATCAATTGTCAAATGAAAAATAATTTGCATTTTTTCCAAAAGATTTAAATAACTAAAAAGACAGAAATAACCGAATTTTCTTCACCAATTACATTAAAGAAGTAATTAATTACATAAATAAACTAAATTAAATTAAAAAAAAAGATTGATGTGGTATATTTTGGCTGTAAAACGTGATATTCGACATACGCGAAAATCCGAGTTACGCGAATGTTTCCGGAACGCATTATTCGCGTAACTCGGGGAAAGAATGTATATTAAATAAATAGGAGTAAAACAGAATGACCTCTTATTCCAGCTATAACTAATCCCCCCCCCCCCCCCCGCTGCAAACTAGAATAAAACGCTATGCCACATTGGGATTGAGATTGGGATTCAAAAATTCGAATCCCAATCAGAATCTGGAGTCGGAATCGGCTAATAATTCAAATTCACTTGTAAACGATCCATTCTCATGGAGATTCCCGGACTGATTTCGCTTCTGAAACTTCTTATTTCAATTCTGATTCTCATTTCAGAGCTAATTCCAATTCTGGAGTCAACTTTGATTCCGTTTCCGGAGTAAATTGCGATTCGCAGGTCGATTCCTATTCCGGAGCCGATTCCGATTTCAGATTCAACTCTGGATTCGGCTCCGGAATCGACTCCGGAATCGGAATTGATTCCGAACACGAAATCGGATTAGGGTAGTTTCGATTCCGAGCTTCCATCACTAATTACTCCCCATTCCAGCTGGCGATTTTCTTTCTTTCTGTATTTGCAGTTACAAAACGATACAGCACTAAAACAAGATTGCTTGTATAAGGAAAGGATAATCGAAACAGTTTATTAGTAAGAAATATGTGTTACCTTCTTATCTTATTACAAATGCATTGGTTGGCTGCGACCGCTTATCTGCTGCAACGTTGTCGCAATCGCTTTGTAAACATCTTCACTTTCCTTCTTGTTTTGATCATCTTATTTTGATATCTCATAAGTAACGGTTTGTTTCATGGTTTCTTCAATCTTACACATTAAGCTATTCGCAAATTGGTACTCACGTCACGCAGGTTTCATTCTCTGACCACAATTTCATGTTGTTTAAATAATTCTACCTTTTTTTCTACCATGTTTCTTAGATTGAAAACGAAGTGCGCAGTCAATTTACCAAACGAAAGCGGCAATGCTCAGCATCGAATGCATCGATTGGAATCGTGCAAGTTATCAGAACAGTGATAACAATTCAGCCGGATTGAATGTCCGTCAGCTTGCTGGTTTAAGTAATCTGTAAAAAGTTAGTCCTATGTACTCCGACCCGGCAACATGCTGTTCTACGTACCGTGTCAGAGACTAGAGCAATTTATATCTGAACAAGAAGAAGTTGTAGCAAACCACAAAATCAGTTACTCCATCCGTTTTTTGTTTGTTTTGTTTTTGACACAACATTCAGACATTTACCGGTACAGAGAGTCATATATATGATGCAAACTCTGGATATCGTAGATTACTATAAGTCTAGTTTTGTAAGTTGGTTCGATAACTGAACTGAGTTGTTCGGGAATGGTTCAAGACTCAAGAAAAGCCAATCGGTCACACAGGGTACACAGGGTAACGGGGTTGTTTTTGTCTTCTTTTGGTTCTCTGGATAAGGAAACGGATACTGGAGAGACCTAGTACTTCTAGGTGAGATTTGTTACATCTATTAAGGGGGCCGTCTATGCAACGAACGAACTTTGTTTTATTTGTATTATTAAATCACATTCAATGCAAATTGCAATTGTAGTAACGTTCAGCTAATTCCACCTAAACAACAGTCTGTCTCTCGTCCGGATCACCAAAAAATCCCGCCCTACACACGCGGGCAAGAAACGAACTATCCCAACGTTCGAACAATAACGTGATGTAACGACGATATGTGATGCCCATATACACAGTGTGCCATTGTTGTGCGTTTTCTTCGCCCACTTGCTACCATGACGAGGTTAAATTAACATTGCTCCTTTAAAGGAATTGAGCAACTACACATCCCTCTTTCCCCTCTACCCCAGGGGGCAATTCGGAACCGCCTCCACGAAAATACACCCGTCCAAGTGCGTCCACAATGTGAGTTATGTTCCCTTATCTTCAGCATTCGCTTTCGGCACAGCACATTTGCTCAAAACTTTGGTACAATTTGCGAAAAAAAAGAAAACCCTTTGTGATGCTATATTCGCTTGAATTCAATTTCTATAATTATCATCATTATTAAAACGTTAGCAAGATGCAAACCACACAAAATTGTGGTTCCACAGATGCTCGATTCACTTTGTATCTTTATGTTTTCCTCCGCAAGAAAAGCTCTTCCTTGTGTCCCTGTGGCGTACAAATGTAAGATTAAGGTTTTGGTTTTGCTCTAATTTCTAATCACTCCTTCATATGGTTCCGTTGCTCGGCGCAAAACCAATTACTATATCGCGTGTCCCGGCAGCTACCTTCTAGACATGATGCGCCTAGATGTCTTGCATTGCGTTCCACTTCTCACTCTGTCTCTCATTTAGCGTAAAGATTTGCATTTAGTTATCTCATCTAGCGTTACAAATTGCGTAATAATTTTCCTAGCATATTTTTGAGGGTGTATGGGTTTTTAGGGATATTGCGCTGCCAGAAAAGTAAACGAGCACGCAGCAGCAATTAGCGACCTTTTTGTCTAAAAGAACAGCTAGTTCATAATGATTAAAAAAATCAATATTGTACTAATATTGCGTAAATTAGGAGCCACCTATAGACTACGTAACGCTAAAATATAATGACCTGGTGAATTATAAAGAAAGATATGAATAAATACGTAAGGTTTAATTTCAGTGTTATCCTTTTCTTTCTTTGCGTGGCATGGTCATTTAATATTGCAACTGCAGCTTATTTCTAAACCCAGCATCCTTGGCTGGTGAGCTAGGAGTGTTAGTTCTTTACCAGAAATTAGCGAAATTGATATTCTGGTCGAACTCAGCATACCTTCATAGCAAAGCTAAAAAAAACAGTTAATAAAACTCTGATGGATGGTCTCCACCGAAACAATAGCATGGAAGAGATGGAAACAAAAGTAAAACAAATAAACAAGTTACGTTGCAGTGACCAACTAGCTATTGTAGCTAAATTATTCAATACTTTGACTTCTGGCGTTCGCATAATTGTAAGTAAAGTAGCTAGCAAAGGACATTAGCTACCAGGACCTATTTATTAGTAACTAGTATCAAATGAATGTTTTAAAGCGATAATTAATACCATCTTTGTTATACCACGCATAGTGCAATTATGTTTCGGTCATGTCACTTTCCCTTATAAGCGTTACGTAAGATATGGATGGTTCCTGAAGAAATATTTTAACAGAACCATTTATTTCTCAAGAAAACGGAGTGCCATTTTTTACGAATTTCTGAAACAAAATAAGAAGACGGAAAGTGACGAAGAAAGAAGGTAAGATGTGAATAGATCCAACAAGTGGTAGTTTTAGTGATTTTAAATTCTTCAACACGCATTACAGATGCTACTAGAAGTTACTGTCCATTATTGGATAAGCTCAGCTCGTATGGACTAATATTACAATCTATCTTTATTCTAGCATATAAGTGGAAACGTTTGTAGCATCAGTAGCAGCGAATGGCGATGAAATATATGAAATACATTGAAAAACTCTGCCAGCAGTGTAAGCTTACCAGTGATGAACCGAAAGACGTTGATCAAAAACAAAACCATGGCAAAGCTTTCGGTGTAAAATGGCGTAAGTGATTTATGGAGTAAGAGTAAGTTACCTAGCTTAAATAATGCAGGGAATGTGTTTCTTAGTTATTTTCCTTTTTTTATGTTTTCCTTATTTATTTTAAATTTATCTCCCGTTTATTGACCACTGTCTGCATCCGTTTTGAATCAGTTTCACAGGTGATTGACATTCCCTTTTTCAAAAGAATTGAGCTCACCAGCTTTTGACATTATCTCAACATACATTATGGAAACGGTCAACAATTCGTGGGACTGATTCAAAATGAAGTAGGCAATAGACAATAATTCGTAAAAATGATTCAAATAAATTTGGGAAACGTAACGCAACTCCTTGGGAAATCCTGTAAACTACACTGAGGGTACATTTGTTGTGCTGAGATCATCATGTACGTTGTTGTACGATTGTAAGTAGTGAATATTTGTATGTTTTCTCCTTCCATTTACCGTGTCGCGTACGCCAAGAAAAGATTTTTTTTAAATAATTTACCATCGCTATTTGTAGGTAGTAGATTGCTGGATCGGTTATGTTTCGTTCGAAAGGGTGATTTTTTTGTTTTGCAATACCGCAATGTTACCTCACTGTTTGTAATGCACATCTCTACTACACCGTCCACATTTCTTCCACCACCACCGAGCACGTTGAGCCGTCGATCAGCGACTGCGATACTCTGTTCAATGTGTGCTCGATTTGGTAGCATTCGATACGTTGACATTGTGTCGCGGTTATAGTTTCTTAAGGTTATATAAAACTTCATGCACCATTGCCATCTACGTCTGCCTTCTTCCCAAAACGGTCGATGAACGGTGTCAAACACTACGGGAAAATTATTGCTTTTTACAAACATTGGGTTTTACACACATACGGTACAGTTCGCCCGCCCAGCCTGTTCCTTTTTTTATTTTGTTCGATCATACTAAAGTCTAGCCGAGTCTACCATTTCTGTAGTCGATCGTTTGCCAAAGGCCCATCGCGATCGGTTTTAGCTCCCAAACTACTTTTGTTCTGTTGGGTGATCTACTTTCTTCCTCGGCCTTGCCTTTTGTGCCCATGAATCGTCGGTCTCTCCCGTAAATGGTAATTCCAGAAACAGGCCTTTCATAATGGTACGATCGTCCCGGTCCTCTCTTCCCTGCTACTAGTAACTGCAGTAACTGCTGAACCAATACCACTGCCAAACATATCCCCTTCCTATTGCCTGCTGGGTGCATTCATCAATAGTGTGTTCTTGTTAGCGCCTCTATGCGCTTACGTCAACAATTGTCCAAAAAACATGCTACTATAAACGCTGGCTACTTCTACCTTATTCTTCCCCATGCAGAGGTGTTAGTTACTTCGACGGGGACTTTTTGTGGTCGTGTCGGGTCATGTTGCCCCCCTTCCCATTCCCTTACTACTCTTCAATCACAACACTCACACTCTTCCCATTCCAGAACGGAGGAGAGGCAGCGGAAGAGCGCCAAAGACGCAATTTCATTCAATTAATATAATTTTTTTCACCGTTCGCTTCGGTCGTGCCACTTGGAACACAATCGTTACTCCAAACTGTTGAAGGGTAGGGGAGATGGGAGGACGTTTCATCTAGTACTACCGACGAGGGGGGGGAGAGGGGGAGTATGGGTTCAACTAACCCTTGCACTACGCTTGCACCAAACGCTACCCATAACAATAACAAGAAAACATGCGCCATTTGCAATGGTTGTGTTGTGTTCGGTTACACATAAATGACACACGCACATACGCATATCGCGCTAACGTTCGCTGCAGGGGAGGGGGAGTTTGTGTGGGGTTCCTCTATTTCACCAAGAAGTTTAACAGCCCTGTTTAACAGCCGTGCCGAGCAACAGCAGCAGCACCGACCGACCGACTCCCCACATCAGTCACAGCCAACGAAGCACCAGCGAATTCATTGAATGTTGCAGTCTTCGGCGCCAGACGCGTTCTGTATTTGTTGCTTCGTCTTGCGGGACGATCTTCGGATGAGCGACCTGCGAAAGAGGAAGAGTAAGAAGAGGGGGGCCCATCGGAAGGTGGGTGGTGTAGCAATCATCTAAGTAGCTCCCGATGCAGCGACACCCACTTACCTTGACCGGGGCTTCGACTTCACCTCGGCAGCGCCACCGACGGCGCCACCGAGCCCACCGCTGCTCGTGCCTTCGGACGTGGATGCCGCCAGGTACGATGACGAATCCTTTGGCTTTTCACAACCACCTATGGACGGACTGCCGATTCTGGACTTTGCTGTGCGTCGCGAACCATACATCGAGCAAATGGGAACGACGATAGGAAGAAAAGAGCGCAAGAAAACAGGTACATCAAGTGGTTAATTAAGCTATGCCCGGCACGACGTTTCGTTCGTTGCATAAAACTGTGCACATAATGAGAATTCTGCCAGAGGGAGGGGGAAGCTCATAATGAACAGGCGGCGCGCTGTATAAACAGGGCTGCGATGCTGCTCGCACCTACCTTTACTGCTGGCACTGACGTAGGCTGACGAGCGCCGCTTCAAGCCGGAACCGGACTCGGCGCTACCGTTCACCGGCAGTATGCGGGACAGCGTGACAAACGTGCGAAATATTTCCATTATATTGTAATCATCCTTTGCGGAGCACTCGAGCACCTTTACCCTGGTGAACATAAAAAGAGAATAAAAAAAAGAGAGAATATGAGAAATAGGTACAAAAAAGGGCCATGTTTCGATGTGAAAATCCTGTCAAAAGCAATTAGGAAACAACAAACGCTTCGGAGGCTGCCATTGTCCACAATGGGGGCGCTGGAGAGCTTGCGAGAATGGTTTGGTTTTGCAGCGAAAATCCTCCCGAACCGATCGATTGGCTTCTCGGGGCGATCGGAGCGAAAGGGAGGACCAACTAAGCTCTTAATTCACGTATTTAAACCCGGCTCTGGTGTCCGCTATTTCCCACCCCCGGGGAGCACAATTTTCCTATCACACCGGCCGGGCTTTGGTCAAACATTTGATCACAAAATTGCTTCATACCAAATGAGCCAGAAGCACATCGTAAAAACAGTGGTCGGGGAAGGTGGAAGAAGGGGAAGGTGGATGAGTGTTGGTTGCAAGAATAAAAGGTAAAAAAAACGAGCGGGAAAAAGCAACATAAAAAATGAAAATAAACGCTCAAAGCCTTCATCCCCAACGAACACGGAATCCGACAACACGGAAGCAAAACTGGATGGGATTGCGAGAGGGTGGGTTGTTTGGCGTTTTAGGCCATAAAGTTTCTTCCGGCTTTGTGTTCGCCCCGCCAAAATCGTCCACACAGGTGATGGAGGTTCCACCTGGCACTCGCCAGGCAGGAGCAAAAAAAAAAAAAGAAGCAAAGCGCATTACGGCACAATCCGGATTTCCACGTGTTGGTGACAGAGTGGCATACAAAAACCCACCCGAGTCGATCGATTTTTATGATCATGCTTCCCCCCGTTCCCTCCGCCGCCAACAAGCGCCAATCAATGCAACAATTCCCTCAGCAGGTGGCCGGTTTGTGATGGGTGCTACCTGGCACACGGACATATGCCTACAAACACACACTCCAAAAACACGGATACAAACACAGGCATTGGCTGGCCGGTTCGAAACGGTCCGTTCTTTCCCGTTCCCGGTGATAAAATTAATTTCAAATTTATCCCATTCTCCTCGCGCGCGGCTGGTGCAGCGAAGTGATGGTGACCATTTCCACGGATCAACACCACCGTCGGAGCATTGGAGCGGTGCCATTGACCTGGGTCGGTAGCGGTGGCCGCATGGAATCATTGTTGGAGCCCATTGAACTGAGAGCACTCGAGCAACTGGCTAATAAAAAAGCACCTTCCCCCCAGCATTTCATAAAGACGATGTAATCGGGCCACTTTTTTGTGTGCGCTCCGTGTTTTCGGTATGCCCGCGCTGAACTGTCACAGTAATTGCTGCCGGGTAGAGTGGGGTGGCGTTTCGCTACCTTCTTTTTAACGACGATTGAACCCGGAAGGACCCCCCTTTGGCCAAGAGGCTTTTGATTAATTCATACGAACGGCAGGGCGCGCGACCGTAGACAACCTTTCGGAATTATTACCGGAGCAAAGTTTTTAATCAGTGTGTGTGGGTGTGTGTGTGTGTGTGTCAGTTTCATTCGTTTCGCATGGAACGGTTTCCGGTTGAGCGGTTCTCGCTGCGGCATACAAGCAGTATCCATTTGCGCTAATCATCTCGAGCGAAAATGAAAGCACATTAAAAAGCTAGCACGTGCTTGATTAAGGGCTGTGCAATAAAAAGCGAAATGCATACATCCGGAACGATAGCAATAAGCTTGAGCAGGGACGGTGTAACATACGGCAGCTTTTGTAACGAGACGCCAATGGTGGGATGAAGTTTGTTTGTTAGTGTTACTTTGGAACATCACGGAGGCGGCTTTAAATAAAAAGGCAATCAAAATGTAAGACAACGATGGGTTGCCCAAGGAATGGGGTTTCACTTTTGCTCTTTGCTCAAAGGAATTAAAATTAGCAGTATATTATTGGAACAATGGATACGAGTGCTCGGTAAAATGCATAGCTAAATAGTTTTGTGGTACCATAAACATAAAAGTCTTATTAAAAAAAAAGTAGATCATGTAAAACTATGACCCCTTCTCGTAGATTGATATGGCCAAGAATTCAGTCATTTAAAGAAAATGCATAAATAACGCGACGAGAATAAAAAAATGAATAAAGAAGGATTAATTCCCCGAACAAATTGTAAACTTTTTTTTCATTATGAGAAAACGGTCTAATTAATTCCCTTGGCGTTTTTCTATCTAAAAAAAACTTTAATCCTCCAATTATTACTGTTCACTATGTTCATGTAATAATGGATTTTTAATGAACCATTGTATTATGAGTGCTATTTCACAAGTTAGCCATATTCCAAAAAATAGTACTCACTCGGTTGTTTTTTTCGATAGTTTTGCGTTCCACACCAGTTTATCCAGTACAACTAAGATACAACTAACAGAAACAACTATTTTTTATAAACCTGTGTCAGGCCGATATGCCAAGCCTAAGACCAATAAGAAGAAAATTTTGTCGAATTATTGACCGTTTATATGTTGTATTCACGTTATTTTATTATTATTTTCCACTCAAAAATAATATATAGAACGAATTATGCACTAAATTGAAGCAAATTTTATCGTTCTAAATTAAGTTCAAATCTAATTGTTTGCACCAAGAAACGTAGAATAATATTAGCAATTATTCATTCGTTTCTTCTTCTTCGTTGGCACAACAACCGCTGTCGGTCAAAGCCTTCCTGTACCCACTAGTGAAGTGAGCTTGGCTTTCAGTGACTTATTGTTACCATAGCAGGATAGTCAGTCCTCAGTATGTCAGTCAGTATGGGGGCACGGTCTTTTCGGGACTTGACTCCCTTGACGGGCATGTTGTAAAGTCTTACGAGTTGCCGACTTTACCTACAGACCGGCCCTATTCATTCGTTTATTTCTAAATCATACTTGTCACGCTATACAGTATTAACTCTGTTGAGGACAGACCAAATTTAACAACGTTATCGGTTAGTTTCTGAGCAGTCGTAAACTAGCACGGCTTACCAAAATGTTAACGATAAAAAATGTCACTTAAAGGTACGATCATTAGAAGATGAAGGAGTCCTTGATCCCTATGGTTGTTGTGTGAAAAAAGAAGAGTAATCAGTAAGTTTAATAAGTAATAATAAATCAGTTAATTTACAATTACCACTACAAAAAGCGCCATGAACTAAAACGAGTCTACGCTACTTGGGACCATTATGGCTTCTGTTAAATTCTTCTATATGTAGAGACTGACCAAAGCATCGATTTGAGCCCCAGTGCTGATCACCTGTCTGTGTTGGCCAGTCTAAACTGTTGGCAGAAAATTTGAAGAGGGGTTTCGAGTAGAAGTAAATAAGTCTTGGCCTGGGCGGCTGGTGCAGCTAGACAAGTAGCTAGACAAAAAAATCGATAATACAGACATTTCCATCAAGAATTGAAAGTTGAGTTAGGTGATGAGTTGAGGTTTAGTTAAAAAAGGCTTGCGCTTGGACATATGGAACAACGTATTTAAAGCCGATAAAATACCTGCAACCCCATGGCTGTTTTTGGCCGTTCCATTGCAAGGATTATTCCTATGCCAAAACGGAGTCATTGCCGACTGTTGCGACGATCGCTTTTGCAAAGGGCTAATATTTAGATTTTAATCACGAAAAGCAAGTTTTTGGTAGCGAGACTTGTTTCTTTATTCTTCACTTTAAAAACGTATTGGCTTCTCCTTTGCTAATGAATCTGTTTTATGTTTGGCGCGCACTCATCGATTTGACCCTTTTTTGGAGAGCTGGTTGGTTGCTTCTCTTCGTGTGCCCTCTCTTTTCAACGAACTCTTTTCGACGATTAGAGCTCTTTACGCCATCTAGCGGACTCTGATAGCACCTATCAATATGCAAAATTATAGATGTTTGAAACCGTTCGAACATCAACAACACGCTGTCAGTTAATGCCGTCCCAACACCGGCCAAAAAAGCTATCAAAGACATTTTTATTATTTATGATCGCTTGGATTGGTTTATTTTGCGATTGATCATCTCGTTACAGTGAATAACAGTTCACAGATGGCGAATATGTTTGTTATTGAATTAAAGTTCAAGTGACCTCACCATATGCATTTTGTATGTGATATGGGACTGGTTAATTCGATAACTCTTGCGAGGTTGGAGAAGATCGATGTTCATTCAGAGTCCTCCAATAGTAATGGTGGACTATTAATTGGACCACAGAATCTTGCAATATAAAATAACAAAAAAAACACACACACACACACACACACATAATTTTTGATCTACATTCCAATACCGAAATAGTACCAAGAAAAAAAAATCATAATAATGTCCCACCATTCCCGACGATGGAGACGCCTAGTACTTATAAAATTAAAATAGTAAACGAATGACAGGAATCCGTAGAATATAGATAATCAAATAACCAGTCTAAGCGAGAACCTTGTTTTCATCCCTTCTATCTATATACTTGTAAACCAAAGGACGATTAGGTTATTTTCGCTTTTATTTACCATAACATCGTTAATCAAATTTGAGGGATAACACGCTTGACCTGTTTATTTGTAATGATAGAAATATAAAACATTCAGTGACAAAAAAAATATTTTCATTGCGAAACAACGAGCTTGCTTCGAATTATGTTTTCATTCTAAAAGTCTTACAGGGTTTTCCAAGTCACTGCCGAATGTGCACATCATCATTCACCGCCTCCAAGATGTTTTTCAAAAAATTGATTTGGAAACTCGTAAGAGAAAATTGACTTGGAAAGCCCTGTATGACTTGTGTTACGCACACTAAAAATGATGAATGATTAAAAAAAATGTTTAAAAAAATACAAAAAACAGCATCACCAGTTCCGGCAAACAGTTTGAGTAGAAAACGTTATTCCAACCAATTTACAACGATTCTGCGTTCGTTCAGTAAAGGTCATTCTAAATAAATAAAGGTAAAAAATGGACAAATTGACCGTTCTCTAACTGGTACACAAATTCCCAATTAATTAGATTTTTCATTTTCTCTACCATTCTCTGCAGGACCACTTTAGTTAAACCTCCTACGGAAGTTGTCACAAACAGATGCACTTGCAGGCGGGAAGGGACATGAAACAGCTCTCCACCGAAGTGCACCAAACACAGCTTGCCCTTTTTTTTCTACCACCAATCATCCTTATGGATGTGAAGCAAAACGTAAAATAAAAAAAAAGAATTAAAAATAGATCAAAGGAAGGATTGTGCTGCTTACGTCATCTATGTGTTTTTTTAACGTTAGTGGCGAGCAGTTTGAACGTTCAATATGTTCATCGGCTTTGAAATGATCGGGTTCATTTACCTTACCCACCTGAGAGGGAGAAGATGATGGAAAGAAACATAAATCTGTTCCAAGCTAAAGCACCACACCAGAAACGGTGATGATCTCTCGTGCGGGAAATAAATCGATGCATTCGCTGGAATGTGGCTTATCGTTCTTACCCATCTCACACCATCGAACAAATGACTTTCCCTGTTCCACTTTGCCTCCTTGCCCATGCGATAGCCAATCACATTCGACCATGATAAGATGGTTTCTTCGGTTCGCTATATCCTACGAACCCGCTCTGTTGGCACCAAGTGCCCTTCCGCTCCATATTCAATTAGCCGTATGGTGGCAAGGGCACCAGCACTGACTAGCACACAGCCAACCAGGCAACCTCAATCACACAATCAAACGGTTGACCTTTTCCTGTGCTCGTCCCGTCATTAAGCTGTGGCGCTCATTGTGCACACCTTGGACGTGTGAAAGACACGGCAACGGTGCCAAGAAGGAATGGAAAGGAGTGCGAGACGACGGTGACCGTCCAATTTTCACCTGCTCTTCAGCCCCGCTTTCTGCGAGCGACCCAGATTGGGGAGAATACAAAACCATCGCTCGAAGTGGTCCCCCCGGGGCTGGCGATGTAAAGGGAATTGGTGAAATAGAGCAATATGGAGAAATTTGCTAGTTTAACTCCTCTCGAAGGGACACCGACTCTGGAGGATGAGAGTTTTGGTATTGGTGTTATGCTGGTTTGTGTGTCTGTGTGTATGTTTGTGTGTGTGTGTGTGTGTGGGCAGGGTGAAAGCTCTCCAGCTTTCTGCGAAACGATTACGCAACTCATCGCCGCTTTACGCAACGTGTTTTAAAATGCTGATTAAAATAATCAATTTAAATTGATACTGCCTGGTTCAGGTTTGCCGTACTCTGCTTTGTAGGCGTTGTTGTTTGTTTAGCATAACCAAATCCAAGCTGTTTCACAACCGTTTGAGCGAACCCTTCAATTCGAGTCTGTGTGTGTGCGTGTGTGTGTGTGTGCAGTTCAAAAAAGCAGTTTAATATTTAGAGAATATTAGCTTGGGCGAAATATTGTAATTAATGCACCGTACTTCTGCGTAGAAAGCAATAGCAAACGCGCATTTCATTTTACCATATCTACTCCCCAACCGTGCTATCATCCTCGACGGTAGCTCTTCACATGTTTGCAATGTTTTTTTCTTTTCTTTTTTATTTCAATATAGCTAGACAATGTACAGATTTTCTCTACGTCAATCTTTATCCCTGCCAACCGTTCCGAACCGTTTCGAAGGCGCATGCAAAATAACATATCGCATTTTTACATGCCAGCTGCCAAGCTGGTGAAGACTTCGCTCGGCTCGCAGACCCAGCTCGACCCCAAGAAGAGTGACGACCGCCCTGCTAGCATTATACTCGATTTGAGTGGTGGTGCGGAGTTCATGCTAACGCTTCTGCCACGCATTTAGCTCCCAAACACAAAAACAAAACTAGGAGCTGTTTTCCATTTTCGAGTTTTGTGGGTTGCGTTATGAATATTTGTTGCCCTCGAAGTCTGCTTGGGAACCGCACATGGAAGTATGGTTCGCAATTAAACGCTTGCCGACATGCAGATGGAACATTTAACCTCACTAGTTTAAACCGGTACAAAAGTTTAGATATCTGTTTGCCAGATCGTGTGAATATTTGGCAAAAAACAGGCTACAAAACAGGTTGCGTTCCGCAACAAAGTGTCATATCTTGGCGGGAGTGTGGAAAGCAAATTAGCCTTGGTTATTATGGTTTTTCAACGCGCTCAAATTTGATGCTCGCAACACTGCGTGTACCAGAAATAACAAAAACCAGACAGAACTACCATAAGAGTTTTTTCATATCTCTGGCTACTGACTATGACCTTCCATCAGGACCAACGAGACCACTGCAAACGGAACAAATGCGATCTAACCATGTCATTCGGTGCTTACCGGATGAAAGTAGATTTCAATTTTCCACAACCAGAACGGCTTCACCCCAGCACGCTTGCTAACCCCGGCCGGGCGTCTGAGTGTGTGCAATTAAAATTAGATTAGTTCCACCGTTCGTGAATTGGTTACTTTCTCTTCAGGTGTTTTCAGATTGTGTATTTTTTTTGCTTTGTTTGCCAGACCTCGGTTGTGAAGCACCCTTCCGTGTTACGGTGCATCAAATCAGCAGAGTGGTAGTGATTTTTTCTCTCTCTCTCTCTCTCTCTCTCTCTCTCTCTCTCTTGTTGCTCGGCTCCCCGGCACTGTCACGCTCGTTGTTGCATCCTGCAGGCGCATATTCAGCATGTTTCAACAAGAAAACGAACAGGCTCTGGCACCGCAACGCAGTAGCATCAGAACAGTGCAAAAATGTGCAAAACTCCTTCCCACCCCAAAACGGATGCGATTAGACCATTACACTGAGCTTTCCGCTCCAGTTCCGGAAACCCAACCTACCCTTCCTCCCCTTTTCTCTCGGTACCCCACGAACGCACCATTATCCGGGAACGCAGACGAAGAAACAATTGAAACCCGTTAAGCAACCGATTATGTTTTGCTTCTCGTACTCTCGTAGCACTTTTTATCTCTATCTAATCGTGTCTGTACGTGTGTGTGGCGTGTTGCGTGGCGCATCGTCTGCACTGGAAGGACATTGATGAACCTGCCAGCATCAGCAGTTGGCAGGACAAGTTTCTCTACCAAGCGTAGCACATCGTTGGTTGGCGAAAGTTTGCACCGGCAGCATGATGACCAACCAAGGGAAGCAGGAAGGATTGTGGCATGTAGTATTGATTGAAATTTTGCACATTACACGCTGGTACAATAGTCAACCAAGGAGAGCTGGTAGTTTGGGGGAGTGATTGGTGTTCGCCCCAAACACGCCATCATCACCGTTGCTCGCATTATCAGTTGGAAGTAGTTTTCACTGATGGTAAACACAGCACAGCGCTGGTTATTGTTATCCCCACAACAATACTTGAAGCAAAACTACAATCGTTTCATACACGTCGTGCCGTGTTGTGCTTCACAAAAGTACGGTTTTACAGCGGCGCTGTTGAGATTCGAGATCACTTGTGCGACTTTGCGTTTTCACTGTGCATCATATACTTTTGCTTTCTACGTACACAGCTTAAATAAGAGTATATGGTTCTACTTTAAAATAATCCGTTGCATGTGTTGAAATAAACAGAAAAAACAACACTTCCAAAAAGGCAGTGTTCGGGATCATTTCCGATTTACATCAATGTCGTCAGTTTTGAGACTGCTGAGATATGGGCCAGGAATGACTGCTACTATATTGCCTTTCGAATTCGTACTTCATAGGTGAATTTTTTATGGACGTTGGGAAACAATACGAACAAACATAATACACAACAATTTTATTCGGAAAAGTGACAATAATCGCATGTGTTATATTTAATGACAGGCAATTTCTGAAATTTTCGGGACCTTTTTTTGATTTAGCTACGCCCGTTGCTTAACACAAGGTGTAATCTCACTTGTTATTAAAATATGTTTATATTGTTTGTCCGCGTTAATCGTTTAGAATTAGAAAATATACATGAAAAAATCTTTGATTTTTAAGCGTTTCAGATATGACGAAATGTTTTAAACGCTTGAAATCATTCTTCTACTACTTCTTTGGCGCAACATCCGTTGTTGGTCATAGCTTACCTTTGTCACTAATGGGCTTGGCTCTTAACGACTTATAAATTACTCAGGACAGACAGTCCAACGTATAGAGGCTTGACCCATACGGAGCTTGAACCCTTGATGTTAAGTCGAGAGACATGCTTCCATGAGACCGCTTCCTTAAATCTCTATCTTCCTAGAATTTAATCGTATTTAAAAATGAGAGACATAGATTGTGCCTATTCACACGTACACAATTCCCGTACATGAATTGCCTGTTTCATCATAGATCATAGATTGCCTGTTGATTTTATGTTGCTATCTTTTGGATCATAGCAATCATTATAACAATAACATTATCATATCATAACTATTAGTTGATCATTGTTCACATTGCTGCATTCTGGACTATAAAAGTAGAGAATACAAATAAAACAATCAGTCTGAATAAACCTCTGAATAAAACTGTGAAGACATTAACAAAAATATTCGGATCGCAGAGTCTTCAGCTCCTCAAAACCGAGGCAGATGACATTATAAGTTACGCGGTGCAAGTGAAGCGAATTTGTGAAGATTCCGAGTTAAACAATATGAAGACTGATCATTTCAAGTGTTTGGTTTGTATGTCTGCGTAGGTCTGTGGTCAAATGCACTTTGTTCGAGATTGCCAATACTCAACACACCAATGTAGAAAATGCAATCGTATTGGTTACACAGAAGGCTACTGTGAATATTTCAAGAAAAAAAACACCCAGGAGGAGGAGATAGCAAATAAGGAGAAATTAACACAACAATCATCATCAAGCGAATAAGGAAAATTGCATTCCAGAGGCGTCTACATTGTGAATCACATCACTCAACACCCAAGGAAATTGATTCCTACAACATTCCATCAACGGCATTACAGTCAATCTACAGCTCAACACAGCTAGTAGTATAACGGTGATATCGCAGCATACATGGGTTCACAGAACATTCATCCTGCGACGATCCAAACTATCACTCCGAACACTCAATTCAATTCATTCCAGAAGAACCAGTTATGACCAGTTAGAACCAGTTAGCACACACCGACATAGGACTTTTTTATAGTTTTTAATGTGTTTTAGTCGCTATCGCACTATTTTAATGCATATTTTTTAGCCAAACGTGTACAGTCAGTCCGAAAAGTATTCGTCTAGCTGAATATTTGAAATAAAAAAGGCGAATAATGGCCGCAGTAAGCATGGGGCGGCATGAGTTATGATGAGGTTTGATAAAGGGACTATTAACGTATTGCTCAAAAATAAGCATTTAAATAGTGCAATAGCAACCAAACTACATAAAAAAAACTAAAAAAAGTCGTTTGATGGGCGTGCAAGAAGTATTCGTCCATCTAGCTTTTTAATCATTTACACCGGCCAAGCATTACGTAGATATGAATTAAATTTATTATTATCAATCTGCCTAGTGCCTTCCTTCTAAATTAATGCATTTCTATTGTTTCAATTGCTTTTAGAGTGGTCAGTGAGACACTAAAGGCGGGGGAGCTAAATGAATAGATCATGATGGCGAAAACCGTATCTTAAACTTATGCATAACCTATCCTACCCATTTATGAAGGTTACAAAATGTGTGGAATGCCTCGTTCCTTCATTTGATCAGACTTGGCCATTTTTCTGACACTAATTGTGTGTCAAACTATCATGTAAGCAGCCATCTTTGACGGTTAATCTAACGAAAGAAGCGGTTTAATGTCCAAAAAATCAAATATTACTCAGGAATCAGTGCATCAGTGCACAGGAATCAGTGCATCAAGAACAGAGATGGGTCACATTTGGTTGATGGGTCATGCTACAATTCATCGTAGCTGGTCATGTTATGGCTTGAATGAGTGAGTTGTTACAAAAATGTTTTGTTTGAATAATACCACACACAGAAAATGACCAAATCTGGTAAGCAGCATCAAATAAATCAAAAATTCATTTCAAATTAGGCTCTACGAACATATTAAAACAAGTTTAACTCGTCAAGGTCATACGGCCGACGTCTACTGTAGCGAAAACTACTAAGTCTACTAAGATGCAGCATCAAAATTTCGTGTAACGTTACCACCATGGTGTCATGATACTAGGGCTCAGTGAGGAAAGGTGAGCTAAAAAAATGATTCAAATTTATGGGAAATGAAATTTGGAAACATATTCTTGCAGTATTGAAGTACTTTGAGTCCCAGTTTTGAGAAATTTTACTTAAAACGTACAAGGTCAGTCGAGCGGGAGAACATACATAGCATTGTTATTTGCCCGAGACACCAAACAAGCTAAAACTAAACTGATGAAAACGATTTGGTAGACTCTCAATATGATGTCAGTTGCCAATTTTTCGATGGAACTAGCCACGTGGCCCGGAAATGCAATATTTCTCCCAGCGATAAATTCGAACAAGTCTTTCAGGATAAGTGGGTAAAAATACGCCCTTTTTGAGGTTGAAATGAGTTATGGCGTTGGTCAAGTAGTCACTTATAATCATAAATGCAATAAAATACAAGATCAAGACAGTTTTTGATTCCATAACCTTTGTTCTCTAACGCACATTTCACCAAAAACCTAATATACGAATACTTTTTAAGTAAAAACAACTTTTTTAGTTTTTTGAATAAATGAGTTGTTACTGCACTATTTTATTGGTTATTTTTTAGCAATACGTGTGCATTGAAGGTTCTTTCATCGAACCTCATGACTACTTTTACCGCCCCATGCCTATTGCGGCCATAATTTGCCTTTTTCTGAAAAAATAGTCCAAAAAGTATTCGTCTAGCTGAATGACTGTACATTGATGGTCCATTTATCAAATCGCATCATTACTTTAACCGACCTTATACCTTATTTAAGCGGTTAATACGCTATTAGACCACCCGTACATACAGTTTCCGTCTAGCCACGTAATTTTACATTTTATGATTTGTAACATAATTTATGAGTCAAAGCTCATGCCTACAGTGCCCATCTGAAGCAACCTGTAAAAAGCAAGTTTTAGTTGAATTACTATAAAATAATTGTCTACACATGTATATGCTCCATGTCTCTTTTATCTTTTTTCACAAGACTAAAATTGTTTTTAAAACCAGTTCTCGTATATTATATGTGCCGTTATTACACACATAATTTTAATATATCTCCCCTAACCTAGCAAATATATTCAACAGTTATAATCCCCTCATATGACGAAAATTTAATCTTGCGTTCACGATCGTAAAACATCGTAGAGCTATGTGGAATGTGCTAAAGCCAAAGAGACCGTTCCATTCCGCAGAAAACTTATCGAGCGAGACAGTGTGGAATACATTATCCCGGGCTCGGGTTTGCCTGTACAGTCTGTACAGGCAATAAAGGTTCATTCATTCTTGTGGCTGTATAATTCGTTTCGTTTCGTTCCAATTACCCTTTGCTAGCAGTTTTGTTCTGCATTTACTTTTTTTGTTCTCTATTTGCTTTTCAAACATTATTATCAGTTTAACTGTGTGTGGATGATTGCAAAACGAACAACTTCTCTTCCATGGAAGTCTTCTTTTTTAAGCTTCGCTTTAACCTCCACCAGTTGCAGCATAATGGCGTAATGTAAAATAAAAGCTCTTTATGTTTGCAGAAAATGCCATAATTGGCGCTTGTTTTTCCTCCAATATGTGTGTATGTACTATTTCGCTGCTTTGTCCCTGGTGGTTGCTTCTGTTGTTCAAGCCAGTTTGGATGTCTAGCGTGGAAAAAGCTTTTTTGAATTCCAATGTATTTACGAACCATTAAAGTATGATTATGAGTAGTACTTGCATTGCCTGTACCACTTGTTACGAGTTAAATAAATGTGTGGCCGTAGTGAATAGCTGTGAACGAGTCAATTTGTGCAATGTTTTATGTAAGACCAAAACAGTTAGGAGGAGAAGTGTGTGTGAAGACGTAAAAAAGTTTATGAAGTAGAACCAAAAGCACAAATGAATCCCGCACTGTAAAAATCTGTAGCCGCTACACGATCTCTTTTCACGAGTTCACCATCAGCGGTTGTTAAAGACTGCGCGAGGCGAAAAGATTGAATTAAGATTTATCCCACACAATTGGCTTTAGTCACGTTACCACTGCTCTGTCAATTTTCACAGCCCTCGTTTTGGTAAGCCTACTCAGTACGTGCTCTGTGGCGCCGACCACTTGACAGCCGACCGTGCCACAGAACATGACAAGTGGTTGCTTTGCCTTGGCCTAACAAACAGAACGCTGGTGGCATGCGAAGGGTGCGATTTCGGTTGAAGATATATTTATTCAACATACACGCATACCGCGAGTGCCGAATTTTTATCCACGGGTTGCCTCGTGCCGGGTCGTAGTCCATGGGTAGTCCCGAGGGTACGAGCCATCTGTCGAAAATCTCGATGCCATTCCGTCGCTTTTGTTATCCAGCGGCAGCGGCAAGATTGCGCCACCAACTTCAAACAAGTGAAGCCGGAAAAAAGTCACGATATATCTTTCCGCGCATCAAACGATTCACAATCCTTTGCACCTACATGCACATTGGGAGTGGGAGGTCTTTTGTTTTGTGCCATGATGCCAACGCAGCGTCTACGCATTGGACCATCCCGAAAATGGATCGGGATTACGAAACCGTGCTTATGCTGACGATTATTGGGCCCATCTTTGCACAGCCCTGTCGCGTTCGGCACTATCGGCGTAATAAATGATCCATGAACCAGGAGAGCGTGTAGCATTCGTCATGTTCAGGAATCAGTTTTCGATTCGTGACCTTTGCGAACTACGGCCCGCTACGGTGCGCCATCGTTCGAGCAAGATGTGTACAATGTCAGCCGTGTCAATCGTGTGGCGCGCTTCCGTGAACAGAGAGGATATCCGATGCTGTATGCATGATCCATCACTCAACCCACGATAGCTTGTGAACAATTTACAAGTGAAACGAGCGTTGCCGACACTCGGATGACTGTACGGAACATCGACGAAGTTGGTGAAATCAAATCTACTGTCGTCTTACTATCACGCTGCTGCCTAACGCAAAGTGCTTAGCGAACGTGACTTGACAACTATTTCATTTAATTTTCCATCATTGTCATTTGATACTCGTGCTAGAAAGGCGTGCATTGTGAAGCACTTTAAAACCTTCCAAAGTAGAACATCCTGTGGTGGATTCTTCATTGGCTAAAAATGAACAGTTGTTTCGCGTTGGCAGCGATGATATTCTGATGAGAAAAATCTCCATCTTCACGAAATTCAAAGTTCTTCACATTAGCTTCTTATTTATTCATGCTGTTTTTTACTGCTGTTTGGACAGCAATTTGTCAGCGTTATTGTTTAAAGATTTTGTCAGTACTCAAATTTACCAAGATGTTCACCACATGAACGGTCATGGGAAAAGGGTATTGGAATAAGGTTTATTACCCATAATGTTTGCAAAAAGAAGAGAATGAAATTACAAACCAAAAATACCAAAATTTAAGCTTTTAAGCTGCCTCAATGATGTTGTTTGGTTGATCAATGTTTCATAAGTGGTTTGAGAAATTCATGTTAAACAATAAAAAGGAATTGTTATTTTCAATTGAGTCGGTTCGCATTATCTTGGCTCACAGTATTGGTTGTATTTTCTTAGCCATTCAAATAACACCGCAACTCTGTTCGCAAGAATAATTATTCCACTGAATAAATTCGACGCACTGTCCAACCGTGCCACGTTGAACTAATAACAACACTAACTTGCGGATGTATTCAGATAAATAATAACCTTATATTCATGCACGCGCGGGTTTCAATTAACTTTACAGGTCGATGATTAATTTTAATAAACGTCAAACCGGTTCTGAGCATCTGCGCACATGGTCAGGTTGTACTGTTGTGTATGGAATGAATATAAACTAAGTTCTTTCTTCTTCATACACTCAACAATTACAAATACATACAATTTCGTGAAACTTTTTCAATTATCAGGAAACTCATTATCCAAAACATGAAAAACACACATGCATACACATTCAGATGCACTTAGAATAGACGATTGCAATTCAGGTACAACGCCGATACAACCTATCGTGCAATTAATTTCGATATTCTGGCCCGATTATAGGACAGGTGCCGGATTATGCATTTGGGCGCTGCCGGTTTGTCTGCGCGCTGGCGCTTAAATGCTGATGGGAAAGCGAACATGTGCTTCGCCACCTCTCGGTACGTTTGCCTTTGGCGCCCACACTAACGTGCGAACACCCCATTAGAACTAGTTCATTTATCACAGAAAGAGCGATCGGTGGTCCCAATCGAACCGGGGCGGAGCAGAGTGGAGCGGAACATTTCAACAAACGCCCGAGCTCAGAACTGAATAATTTCTGCCAATCGCTTGCACCGACAAACACCGCTTTATTCAAACACTTTCAGCAGTGCCAAATACTCACAGCCCGGAATGGAATTATGCAACGCAGCAAGTCTTTTCATCGATGCCATACCAAGCCCCCACCGTCCCGCATCCTGCGGTATGCGATGGTCAATATTGGCTTTGAATTGAATTTCCATCGCTCCACACGCCGGCACCATCACTACCACCCCCATAGCTTAAATGGATAATCCCACCAGCGTCAAATGAAAACGCCTGAAAATGTCAGCAAATTGTCTGCCGCTCGGGATGGGCGTGTGAAAGGCTATGGGCACGCTGAATGGGTCGAGTGCAATATTCTGACAAACAATGCTACTTTTTGGTGTTTTATCCGGCTGTTGCTGCTGCTGTCGCTAATAAGTGGAGTTATTGCATCCACGGGCAGGTGGCGTGGCGGCATGTTTGTTGTGCGAGGACAAATTAATTTCAATTTGATATACCTGCTGTGGGAAGAATTGCAGCACCCTGGGAAAATTCAATCTCGTTGTTGTAAAAAAAAAGAGAAAAAGAGCTCCGCCAAAAGGGCAACAACAAAAATTAATGGAAAGTGTGTTTCGGCTGGCAGCATACGTTACAATGGTGACCATTATTTTGGCCTCGAACAATCAACATTAATTAATGGATGTGCGTGTTGGTTGCAGCTAAGGTGGGGTTCGTGATGACTGTGGTATTTTTCCACATTGCATGTGCGTTCCGACGCGGCCTGGTTTTGGGTGTTGTAATTTTTAGTAGCAATATATTATTACTATTTAAGCCGTTGTTTCAGCCACAGATGCAACCACATAATCTTGAAATTATACAAACTAACCCCAGTTGCATCGACACTTTCATGCTCGTGATTCAAATTCGTGATCAAAACGTCTTCCCAGTACGGAATGAATGGAGGTTTCATCATGTCGACGAAACTTTCCACACGTCTGTTGAGCTGCTTTGAAATATTCACTCTTCACTTGAAGGGCTTCTAAACTTCCGACACGAGTGCTTTTTGCATCTTCATCAAGTTCTAGTTGAGTGAATGTCTTACTTCTTGTCTTACTTAGCACACGTTTATGAATACTACGAGCACGCCGCAGCAACCAACATGATGGCAATTATACGCTCATGTGACAGAGCGATATGCACGGCTGCATGAAATTTTCAGCAGAAATTGTTTTCCGAACAAAACAGCCCTCTTCCCCCCCATGCCACACACTCAAGCACCCATCCCTCGAGCGCTCCCAAATCTGTGTTACTTACTTTAGCTTCGGTAGCTCGCAGAAAACCCACTCGGAGACGTCCTCGATGCGAACCTCACGGTGTGACGCGGTCAGGTCGTACTTGTTGCCCACGATTACCATGGGGATGTCCTGGAAGTCGGCCCGCTGCTCGCGTATCTCCTCGAAGCACTGCTTCACGCAGCCTAGGCTGGCCTCGGACGTGGTCGCATACACGAGCAGGAACGCGTGGGCCGTCGCAATCGAGAGCCGCCTCATGGCCGGAAACTGCATCTCGCCGGACGTATCAAGGATGTCGACCTGTGTGCAATGGCGGCCAGCAAGAAGTTTCAATTTTAAACGTTTTGATAGAACACATGTTGACGGGCGAGACACTGTGTAAATCGTTATCCCTTGGTGCCTGCCTGCCCGCCCACTTACCTTAAGCGTAACTGAGCCGAGATCGTACTCGCGGTTGTACAGATCCTCCACCGTTGGCCGGTACTTGTCGGAGTACGTTTTGAATAGGAACCGTTTTATGATGCAGCTTTTGCCGACGCCGGCTCCACCTAGAATCACTAGCCTTATTCGCTCAAAGTCTGACATTTTCATTTAACCCTGTGTGCCGTGTGGAACAGTACTGCTCTACCGCTAGCGTTTACTGGTGGGGACGAAATGTTGCCGCGGAATAGTTGCGAGTTGCAGCGTGCAAGGAACGAGCAAAAGACGGGAAGCTCCCAGCTGCAATGACACGCAGTACGCCGTCTTATAAAGCACAAGCAGAACGGGGAATGATATCTGTCCGCTTTCTCGACCGACACACACACACACACGCAGCAGGCGGAAATGAATTGTCTTATGCTGAGTGGTGTCTTTGCTTGTTCCGAGCTCAGGCTGGTGACTGGCACTATGTCAGCGGATGAAATATGCGAACGGGAACTAGCTAGCAGTGGTGCGCTTTCGTTTTTGGCTTCATCGTTCACGCGAGCACGAAATTTCGATCTGCAATAAATGAGAAGAAATGGAAGAGAGAGGGAAAAAACACATTCGGTTAGCATATTTTTAAATTGGATTTCTTTACCAGCACTTCCGATACAAAATATGGTCTGTCGATGTTGCAATGCACAGGAAATAAATTTCACTTGTATCGGTTCTGTAGAGCGATTGTAGCTTTTTATGTTTTTTCTTGCATGTTTAGGTGGAGCTACAATTCCCTACAATGTAGGTTACCATCCTTAATCCGGGCATTGGTTTTACTTTGTTTCGTTATGCAACTTTATACCTTGGGCGTATTTAATAAACTATAGAGAGGTAAAAGATAAGAAACTGAAAGAAAGTCAGTCACATAAATTCAACTAAACTAAACATTGAACCTTACACCAGATTGCATTCTTTTAGTCGATCATCGCATTTGGTTCGCGGCCCAGACTTCGCCGACCACCGTGCTTAAGGATTGTTATACATGAAATTCAAACTATTATTAGTTGCAAGTTATTAAAACATTTTACAGAATATGCAAACTTATAGAGCGGTACAGTGGAATAACTTATCCAAAATTCAATTTTCTTTCTTCTTCTTCGTCGGCACAACAACCGTTGTTGGTCAAATCCTGCCTATACCAGTAGATGGCTTAACTTTCAGTGACTAGTTGATTACCCATCTAAGAATAGTCAGTCCTGTGTATGGAGGCACAGTCTAATGGGGATTTGAACTACTGACAGCTGTTTGTAATGCTGTTAAGTCTAGCGAGTTGACAACTGTGCGACCTTACCTTAGCAGTTATGGCATTTTTTATGTGAGCATTATAGTAAAAAAGACTAGGCGTCTCCATCACTAGCCATAAAGGACTGTGTCAATTTTTAAGATGATTGATGTTGGAAAGAGCTAGTTCGGTAAATTAGTTTTTTTTTCTGAATACTTTTTTCTAATCATGTTTGTTCATCTCATTTTTATTTTCTTATTTAGATCTTTTTCTGATTTCATAACACAACATCTACTCGAGAACTAATTAAGCTCCACGGAAGCGGTACAAGTATAAGAAATGGGCACTAGAATAATAAAAAAAACGAATGGGAAAAGAGGAGATGAGGAGAAAATGGCAGTGAAGAGCATCCAAGGCGAGATCTGTTAAATCTATTTGATGATGAGTTGAGGTATTTAATAGAACATACAATTGTTATGTAATTAATAATAAAGTCAAGTACATAACCTAGTACATGATTAATCGCCCTGAGATATATTCTACTATGTGCAATGACTAGAAGCTCACGTAGTTAATGGGAGATAGCATGCAACTTGAAGACAACAAAAGAGGATCAATAGCGAGGTATTGAGGAGCAATATCACGGACCAGACCAGCAAAAAAAAGGTAAAATAGCCCATATAACCAAGATACCGAAAACGCCACCAATTTCTTGTACTAAAAATCCAGTTCCATCAAACAAAGCTAAAAAACTATCAGTTTCGTGGGTTAAGCCACACGGCCACAGAAGCAGCCACTTCAATGTTGTTGAAGTTAGTTTTTTATGCACGGGCAATTTATTTGCTCAACATGTTTCACCTGTAATAAAATGTTATTTAATTGTGCAAAGGAAGCAATTAAACGTGTGTGTTTAAGTTGGTTTGTTGTAAAACATTCATGTGTAATATGTGTATATGTGTGTTTGTTTACTTGCGAATGATCTCTCCATTTCGCTGGTCAGTGCATAGTTTATAGACTAATAATATTGCTGAAGTTGAAGTGCAGTGATGTAAGTGAATGAATGTAATCAATCGAAGAGTTAAAATCCTGTTTAGCATATTGACCTTAGCCAACCCTTGACCAAACTTTTCCTCAAAGCATTTTTGGAAAAGGTGGGTTAAGGGTGGGCAAGATAAATACATCGGATCGGAACTGGCAGCTCCGATTGTTCTAAAATTTGGTGGGTTAACGACTGAATCGACCACCACAAACCCACGTGGGTTTGAAGTGGTTTTACAGTGGGTTAAGGACGATTTGGTTATTTGGGAGATAAGGTCTGTTTGTAGAGATTCGTGGAACAATATTTGATAGCACAACAAATAAGAGAAATCACAGAGCAAGTAGTAGGAAAGAACGTGTCCTTTCACGAAAGGCAATGGGTGTAGAATCTCTCTACTTACTCGATCCGGGCAATAGAAACAAACCTTTAGTAAAAGAGATTTCTGACGCTTGTCCTTACGAGAACTATGCTAAAAGGAATTGTATGACTTTCAGACAGAGAAAGTTATCTAGTTCAAATTATTTATTTGCTAACATACGGTATAATTATCCATCATATATTCTTAAAGGTTCAAGGGAAAGCCGTGAAATACAAAAGATGTATTTCCAGGACCGTTCCTTCTGAATTAAATAAAGGATGCATTTTTGTAGAGGAGACATACATAGTTTGTCTGTTTTTAATGCAATAAATAATTTGATTTTAATAAAATTCAATAATTTCATATTTAGCACACGTCTCGAATCAGGTAAATTGTTATAAAATACTTCAACATGTAAGTTTATTTTTTTTTCTTTGGCTCAACAACCGATGTCGGTCAAGGCCTGCCTGTACCCACTTGTGGGCTTGGCTTTCAGTGACTATTTGTTTCCCCCTCATAGCAGGATAGTCAGTCCTACGTATGGCGGCACGGTCTATTTGGGGATCGAACCCATGACGGGCATGTTGTTAAGTCGTACGAGTTGACGACTGTACTACGAGACCGGCTTAAAGTAAGTACATGTAAGTATTAGTCATTAATCTCATTATTAATAATGACTTACATGTTGACTAATTTAACCACGCATGTACTGGAAGAATCGTTTTGAACAAATATCCACAGCATGTTATGTTGGCGGTTCAATACAATCAAATAAGGAAAATACTCCATAAAAAATATATATTTTATATCTTAAACAAAGTAACGACATCAACCATAGCAAATCGTTCCTACACTAACGAATGTGAAGTCTTTTAGTCGCGATACATCATTATAACGAATTAAAAGTAAATACGTCATGAAAGAGATCTTTAGTATGTGATGCAAGTTTTTGTTTTGAAGTGAAAACACTCAACTCTACCATGTAACACCTTTACTTAATAACTAGAAGTAAAATTACATATCCACAAAAAACTCACTCTCGTTCTCTCTATCTTTCTACATCTCTACCACTGACAAAAGCTTCGCGCCCGTCCATAACGTATATCCAGCCTCATTAGTGACACAATTTTTGCATTTTCACCACCCCATTCCCCATGATCATCATACCACCGGTTGAATCGATTCACCATTTACCATTTAATTCACTGAAATGCAAGCGACCGCGATGTTCGCTAATGACCGGTTAAAACAACCGCAGCTCTCTCCGGCCATCCAGTTGAATCCCAGCGCAGCGTAAAGTCTCGATTACCGATGAACATAAGTAGAGCTTACTGTAGAGAAATTAATGATTTGCCAATGCTTTTGAATGAGCTGCACCAACAGTCCGGTTAGCGAGAAACTGCACGTACCACTGCAGCAGCAAAGTGTTTGCAAACAGAGCAAAATTCCTAATTCCAATAGTGTTTCTGTTGCCCGCAATACAGTCAATGACTATCCACAAACAACAGCAAAAAAGTCAAAAAAAGGTCCACAAACCACTTTTGATGATGGTACGCTGGTGGGTAGTGTTTGCGGTCACCAACATATTACCACACGCATAACCTCGTATCGACTTTCACCTGTCACAAAGCGCCCATTTGCTCTTTTGGGGCCGGTTCGGACGTGTTTCCCAATGTACCTTCCATCGTGCAGGAACGTACGTGCGAACACAAACACACAAACATACAAACCAACAGAGGCACGAAGCGTCGGGATGCGAAGGGTCTTTCTCATTAGGCAAATATATATATTAGGCATACCACAGGGTCAGCTGGCAGGCAGACCGCACATATCGACCAATGATTTTCCGCTTCACCGAAGTGCTCTCGTGGGAAAATTATTCCAAGAATGACGGTGCTATTTGGGACAGCCGAAAGGGACACGAGGGAACCGGCTCGGTTGGCAAGTTGTGCCACAGATTAGGCTCGTTAGATAAGGATCGAAATCGGACCATCTCCAGGACACGGCCAACGCGGCATTGTTGGTGGTGAGACCTTGCGACAAATGTGAAATTATGTCACACAAATGGTTAGCAATGGCACCGGGAGCGTATCGCATCACATCCACACGGAATTGTCCTTGTGCGCGTTATCTACGGGCGAAGAAGTTTATTCCTTCAGGACGTTTGGGTTGCGTTGTTTCGCGACCAAACTGCCCGAAAGCGGTACGTAATTAATAGAAATCGTCGGCCGCTGTAAGAGCTCGAGAGGGAAATGCGGTTTCGGTGACATCTGTCAGCAGATGCGCTGGCATCTTAATTAACAAAATGCTATCCAATATCCTGAAGGACGTCCGAGTAGCGCATCGAAAGTGAAGTAACTTTATTGCCTACAGCAATCGAATTACAAAACAAAAAACTCAACCAAGCCAAGACACACCGTATATTCGGTTAACAGATCATCCAAGAATAACGGAACACGCAAAACAAATTAGGTAGAATTGCTGTAGGATATCTTTTGGTTTATCGTTGATCGCATGGACTATGATTGATAATATTTACTGATACAGAATCATAATAAATCACAATTGCTTCAGGAGAATTCAATACGTTCATCAAATACGATAAAATCGTACTTTCTATTCCTCGTAAGAACGGCCTAGTAGACAGTTTCAAGAAAATCGTACTATACATCAAAGAAATACATAGACCTCCAACAAATGAAATACAAGTGCTCTCTCTAACGGCCTCGATATAAAATTTTGGGTCTACAGAATGAAGGTCTGACGAATGGAGCGTTTGGAGAAAGGTGAAATATGCGTTAAAAAGGGCTGTTTATCAAAACGAACAACGGAGACGAAAGCAATTTTAGGAACCACTGTAAGCAAATTCAGGTAATATAATCATCAGCCAAAGGATTAACATCTACTTATGAACGTTTCACACAGCTGTCTTTGGAATAAATTATAAGCAAACGCAATCTGAACCGCGACGTCTATAGATTTCTACCGAAAACCAGGCCACGAAGATCTAAACGAATGTTTTTTTTGTTGGTTTTGATGGTTAAAGTATTAATTACAAATTTAATAGAATGTAATATAACTCTACTCCATTTTATTGACGAATACAAGATCAAGACGAATTGAAGATCAGACCATTTTTACATCAAATATCGTATATAAATTCTGTTTCCGAAATAGCTGACTGCGTGGTAGCTCTTCCGATGTCAAAAAAGTTGTTTAAACGCTACCCGGCAGTCAGACGCTTGTCAGTTCTCATAAAAATACATCTGATGGCAGACGCTGTTTGGTGCGCGGCGGAAATCCAATACATGTTCCTATTTTAAAATGTAATCTGATTCTACTAGCGCCAAGATTTCAACAAACGAACGGTTAAAGGACTTGGAGACGCCTAAATATATCAAATGCTAGCCCATAGCTCGTGGAAAACTTATTTACACGTGCCCGGGGGGTGGCAGCTTAAACCATTTCCATTTCTTTCATTATGTACACACCCTCGGGTAGGAAAACAATTGCACTGTTTTTTTATCTGGAGCATTTGGGATTAGGTTTAGATAAATTAACGTTAATACATCTGGCTTGATTATCAAAATATTCCACTCAAATATTTTAGTAATGTTAGACCATTTATGTAAACTTGTCCAACAGCCAATCTCACAGTCAATGTAAACAGTAAATCTCATGTAAATAAATGCGTGACCCAATAAAGCAACCCAAATTTCAAATGTAGTACACACAATTGTGTTAAGTATAATTTACAGATGAATTGTGTGTTAAAAATTTTACGAGCTTTAAGACCAATTGAACGAACATACAAGGACAGAAGCGTGGCGCGGAGACGTGCACACTAGACGGCTGCTATAATGGAATTCCAGACGAAAGCGAGAGGCTGTTAATGGTTTCTGACACTCCAGCATTATTATTAGATTTTTTTTAGTATCATATCGTTTCTATTATTTTTCCTCTATTACGTAATAATATAACAAATATCTTCTGATTCGGATCAACGGTGATTGCAAACAATTTTCCGATATGATAAAAACGAGTTTGCATTCTGCTGATATAACATAAGGTTTCAATTCACAGAATTCAATAAAGCAGAAATCGCACAATGTGATGTCTATTTCTAAGGCAACGAAGTGTAGAATCAAATAAATAATATTCGAGAAACGACTTAAACCTCTCAGAAAACACATGAGTAAACTTGGAAGTAGGACAATTAATGAAATACAGTTATTTAGTTATACTATTATTTAAACTCATATTCGTAATGTAACACTGTTGAATGCACCCATTGGTATTGAAATACATTTCACTAGGTGTGTATCGAGGTACTTGAGAACGTGCAATATCGAAACCCTACGAATGCAACGAACGAACGAATGAAACTATTAGCGGAAGCGCTAACTATTTCGAAACCGCACATCATGATGGTCGGAGGAACTTTTTTTTATTAAATCTGTTACTATTTGCTTTCCAGGTACTAGAACAGTGATACTATTTCAGTACCGCTCGAACCACGCTGCTACAGCTGCTAATTGCATTCATTCGTTTGAGTTCACAGACTGAAAAGATAAATTAAATACATTTATCAAATCGGATCGAGCGCATCATCAATCGACACCACGGTAGTTCAATAAGCGTTCGTCTTTAATCACTTCTGTTTCGCTATGTTGCGTGGGTTTATTCAAACGAACACTTTTTATGTAACACAAGCAAAAAAAAGGAACAAACAAACGAACGATTCTTGCGCACAATGTGGTTGGGTGCATGATAGTAGCGTGGAAAGATGCAGCAAAACAAAATGAAACCATAAATCAACATTTCATTTCGCTGATTTTCTTGTAGCTGTTAGCAAACAGCAAACGATAGCATTTCAAAGCAGCCCAAATCATTTCGCACATCCACTTCTAGGACTACGACTTACACCGCTTCTTCGGCGAACGATCAGTTTTCAAGGAGGGTTTCGACCATTCGGCTCTATTACTACTACCAGCCTTACCGTCTTACGGCTGGGTTTACCACAATTATGAACTTCTGTTACGGGCGGCTACCACAGCAGCCCGCATGTTTTCATCATGTCTTGTTTTCCTGTATTCCTATCTTTTTTTTTCTGCAAAGCTTCCTACGCCTGCGATGGGCACAGGTTTGCCGTGGAGGGGATAAAAAAATGGAATGATTTATAGTTGCAGCCCGTGAAAATGAAGCTCCCACCGTTAGGTAACACGTTGGCCGCCGCTGCTACCATCCCATTAGAGCCATAAACACATTTCCCCGACGCCCAGCGCTGTTCACACTTCTTGTGCTGTCTATTTCGCACGCCACGCAAAGGATGAACCATAAACACAACCTCATCATTACCACTGGCGTCAAAATAAGCAATGCAATTTAGCACCATCGTGAAAGTTTGCCGTACAAATTTCTCAGGGTAAATAGCATCGGTTCCCAATCATAATGTGCGATTAATAAATGTTTATTGATAACCAGCGTTTGAAACAACAGAAAACTCAGAGAGCATACACATTTTGTTAACCAGTGTGAATGTACTTTAGTAGTTAGGATAGCCTGATCAGACGTTGCCTTATTAACGTATTTAACTTACAGTTAATGCACCGTACTCTATGTGAAAATTCCTATTTCGTCCCGTTGCTTTATGTGCTGGTGACATTGTTACATAAATTAGTTTTATGATATGATGAGTTAGTTTCAGTAACACATCGCCAGAGGCGCTTGTTTATTGAAAAAAAAAGTCTCTAGAGTTCTTTCAATCGAATCAGAAATTACAGAAGTTTTTCGTAGTAGTATGTGAACGAAAGATTAGCTAAGTCTTAAGGTCAAAATGATGAAGGCAACGATAGTAGTTAAGCAACATTTCAATGTTGTAAAAAGTTCTGAGAAAATTTTAAAACATCACTACTCTCTACTTCGTGAAGTTTCTTCTTCTTCTTCTTCTTCTTTGACACAACAACCGTTGTCGGTCAAGGCCTGCCTTGTATCCACTCTAGTGAAGTGAACTTTGGCTTTCAGTGACTTATTGTTATCATAGCAGGATAGTCAGTCCTACGTACGGGGACACGGTCTATTCGGGGCTTGAACCCATGACGGGCATGTTAATAAGTCGTACGAGTTGACGACTGTACCACCAGACCGGCCCTGGTCGTGAAGTTTCTAGTTCAGCTAAAAACGTGTTCAGGGTGGAAAATAAATATTTAAAGTCAAAATATAATTGAATTATTATAAAAATAAAGAATCATATTAGCCTATTTTTTGTCTGCTTATCTCGACATCCGTTTTTCATTATTATTGTCTGACTAGTCTTATTAGGGTGACATCAAGCAAAGCAACAATGTATGGGCTAACAGCGCTAAATGGTATGTTTTTATTAGTAATTAGTGCATCAATAACTTGTATATTATTTTATTGCAATCAAATCAATATGTTGTCGGTAGTTCAAGAACTTCTGAATGTAGTAAAGTAAATTTAAAATAGAACTTCAAAAATGATTTGTTTATGTACCTCACGCTAATTATCTATTTATGCATGTTAATAATGAGTATCGTTCAAACATAAATTTTCGATGTCAATGGTTTAATGATTCTTTCTCTGTAATATGTTTAAATAGAAAATTGTGGTGTTGCAAACTATGTCAAATTAGATGAAAGTTCATTGAAGTACCATCTACAAATTAAGCAGCAATACAATCTATCGTACAAGCAAAATGCTTCCAGCGTTGTCTTAATTGAATTATAATAGTTCTAAAAATCAGACCAAAAAGGAAATATGTTTTACAACCTTCGATTGAGGTTTGTAAAGAAATATCGCTTTGACTATTTCAAAAATAAATTCACAAAAACATTTAGAAACAGCTTCATAAAGTATTGATTTATTAAAAAATACGACCTGTTTTTCCTTTCGACTATATCAGTGGCTTTCAACCTATTTGCAACTTTTCCCCCGATGTAGAGTGCATGTAGGATTTCATTCCCCACTCACATGTTCATGAACGTGGTAACACATGATATTTAGCGACATGTTGATCAAAAATTCCCCCTTAAGAAGTCAAAACTCCCTGCTTGATATCTCTACCGGTTGCAAACTGGTGGACTTTATCAAGTATAGCATTAAAGTGTCACGTCGCAAAAACCTTATGGAATGTTGCAGGTGTACGTTTTATTAACATGAATTATACAACTTTAATCGGGAAAAAACATCTTTAAAACGCTTAACGACAATTACCACGCTTCAGCAAAATGACAACGAACCGAATGATAGTAAATAACGGATAAAGCGAAAACAGATCAATGAACAAAACAGAAACAGAATCCTGATGGATGTGTATGATTTTCGCTAAGCTCAACAACGAAAGTAGAGACAACAATTACTACTTCAAAGACCAAACCATTGCTCTTCGAAGTTCAGGTAATTTGAACCGTTGCTGACACCGGATTCCTTTTTTTTGTTTTGCAAATTACTGCTTTGAGTAAAGCCATTAAGTCAATTATCGGTATTATACCGAGTAACGTCGTTTGCTCAAACAACAACAGCATGGATGCTATCGTCTAGAGCTGTTTCTATCGCATTCTGCGTGGCATACAAAACAGCCTCGGTATGCCGAAAGTCGAATTTCAACAACCATTAAAAATGCTCTCTACTTAAAAGCCACACCATCAACCTGAGATGACTTCCTTGGCGAAGTGTAGCCCCAAAAGACATTTGGCCAACGTGGCTTTATTATGATTTGTTAAGGAGTTATGCCAGACGAGGAGTGGGACCGGGCTATTTATTAATCCTCCCCGAATGCCCACGGTTAAGCTGCTTTGGCACGATGTCTGCTCTCCTTATACATAATTAAATTAATTCTATCATAATCTTGAGAGCTTCATTAGTATTAGAGTCCATTTTTTGTTGTTTTGTTCATGATTAGCTGCCCATTGTAGCTTGCCTTACCATACAATCAATTTACATGACTGTCTTTAAAGCCGAGCATAACCCTATCGACTTTACTGTTTGATTAATCAACCAAAGCTGGCACTTAACGGCACAAGGCATGCTTTATTTTGAGTCTTAAAAACACACTTACCTGCTTCAAAAGCTTTGCGAAATCAAACCGGTTCTGCCCCGTGCTCGGATTGATTTGGCAAAATCAATAAACCCATTCTCCGGCCACCACGACCGGCCGATGATCGACACAAAGTTTCCTCCGTTATTTTAAAAATAACAAAAGATTCCACAACCTTGCCTGCTCAGCCACTGCTCGCACTTTTCTATCGATCGTGGGCAAGGAATGTGCAGGGTAATAAAATTCTAGTAATCCTACCTTGCGTCTACGCTTTTGCTCTCTCGATAGGGGACGATTTTACGGCAGCCCGTTTGCTTCGGTGGCCCATGAAAGATGTCACAGAAAAGGGCAGGTCGGTAGCAAGAATCTCCGGTTGGAAATAAGAAACTGTCGGCAAAAATGCCGAATGCTTTCACCATATTTTGCGGCTCACAAGCTTTGCCCGAGCATTAATTCAACGCTTCATGACGTTGATCTTCGCTGCTGCTGCTGCTGCTGCTGCTGTCCTCAGTTTCACCTTCACCTGCCGCTCAACGTTCGACCCGTTTCGCCACGCAACCACGAGTCCCTACTACGAGTCGTTTTCGTTTTCGGGTGGTTCAATCAAAGCGAACCTGCAGCAACTGTCCGGACCGTAGGTTCTGCCCGATATGTATATGGACGATTGTGTCGTTCGGCAACGAGTATCGGATCCATGGGACACAGGAATCATAACAGGCCCAACAGCAGCCGTCATTAAAATGGAAAATATCCTGTATCACATCGTCCCGATCTGAAATATAAAACATTGATTCGCTTTTTTTCTACCTCTCCCCTTTCTTACGTGTGTTGGATTTCACAACCATACGCAGTGCCTTTGCCTGTGTCCTTGCGAGGCACGCAAGGGTCGCAAGCTTATCGGTCGTACCCGAATTTTTGTGCGTGTGTGTGGGTGTGTGTGCCTCCGAAAGATGATGCTCTGTGAGCGCCTTCAAAGGCATGTTTGCCGATGCGTGGATAACGTTTTCATGCGGAGTAGGGAGCAACAATATCATCATTGTGGCGGTGAACCACGTACTTCCGCGTTTTACTACCTTTACATGCCACCGGTCCTGTCTTTACGATATCCAATGAAACGTTACGAGCCCGTTCGCCCCGTTAGACATTCGGCATCTCATCGGTTAGGCTCACACAGTTAGCGCCCGGTGTAATAACAGACGGCAGTAAATAAGTGCAAGCGCAAATTGCACAATTTTCCACCTTCCGTGCCCGGCGCGTGCAATGCCTCCGCACTTACGCTCTGGAAGTAAGTGTTTTACAGGGTTTCCCACGATTTATTGGTCGGTTCCCATCAATTTTTGGTGGGTTCCCATATTTTTTTGGTGCGCTCCCACGATTTTTTGGTCATTTCCCAGAATTTTTTGGTCCAATTGTATTGATATCCAATCGGAAAATACCAATAAATTATGGGAACGAACCAAAAATCTATGGGATACGACCAAAAAATCGTGGGAACGCACCAAAAAATCATGGGAACTGACCAATAAATCGTGGGAAACCCTGTATTCAATTTACCTCCCGTTCATCCCGGCCCCGCATGGCATCGAGCCCGTCGCCAGTGTTTACAAGACCGTTTGCGACCTGCTCCGCCATGACTTCCCGCGCGAACGTCTCATCAGTCGAGCTTCAAAGCGTCCGGGTACGAGCGTTGTTGAAAGTTCTGCACCGTTCTGGACGAGGGAGTTGGGTGAAGGAAATTAATTTCAGAATATCCCGAAGCAGGATTCCTGTTAATTATTTACGTTGCATAATTCATCATCGTTGGTGATGGAAGTGCACCACGATTGCTTGCCAGCCGGTACCCTTCACCGACAACATCAAATAAAAACCATTTTCAATCGTAAAATGGCGCATAAAAATGCAAACACTTTGATGAGGTGCACGCGGAAGGTGATTCTTGATCATGCCCAATTCGTCAAGCACTTGGTGGAGTTCGGTTTGGTTTACCATTTACGTCCCAATGGTTGAGTTGGTGATGATAATGTGCACAGCTTCCTACCGATGCAAGCACTTTTTTAGCATCAGGTTTTACACTTGGTGAGAAATTCCGAATAAGCGTCTGCGGAAGCATAAATGCCGTCCTCGCTACAAACTCTCAATCGGGTTATAATCGCTCTAGTGCGCTGCGAACTCTCAAGAACCATTAGTTGGTTTTAGTGTTTTTATTTTTAAAATTGTTTTTCAATTTCAAAACCATCGTCGTAGATTGCTTGAGCTGTTCTCAGAAAGCATAGTTCAACGAGGTTTTCTACCAGGGAATGTTTGGCTGCTGCCAGCATTTCTATGGAACAAATTTTTCACTATTACAACTGCTCTTTTTAAAAAAAATCTAATTATTTTATACATAAAATTAAAATTATTTCTTACTTTTTACTACATTCAAAAATTAATTTCATTTGACTTGTTTATATTCAAAATACGTTCATTCAAAATAATAAAAACATAAATAAAATAAAATTCGTTTCCAGTAAATTGTATTATTCTGCGCTAATATCAATTACATAGTCAAAATCAGGATGGACAAACGAAAACTAAAAATTTAGTTTATTTGCCAGAAGCTTTACAAAATAATCTCACAAAACCCGAGCGATTTAGTTTCTTGCTTAAAATTTAGCACATTTTCATAGCGAGTGGTGTTATTTCTTTGCTTGATATTTAGTGTGACGAATCATTCGGATCGTACAAATATTCAGTTCGTTTTAAAGTGGGGAATTATGAAAATCTACTTAAGCGCGTCCGTTGGTCTGAAGATATTATATAAGTTTTATTCATACAATCTGTATCATCCCAAACTTTCAAAACTGACTGTCTAAAGTTCTCACATCAAGAAGCCAACTGTGCACTGTTGTCCGCAATTGTGTGCCTAACGAGCGTACGTGGGCGACTGCTTATCGGTGCGCGTTGGTTAATGGTAATAATAAAATTTAATTTATACATGCACATCACGCCGGCTTCTTAGCTTCTTAGCCAGCAAATTTTACCGCATGTTATCGCTCTGCCCCCTCCCGCTTGCCAAGGATAGCAAGCATTCGGTACGAATTTATTGCAGTTCCGCTTCACCGCTCCACTAACCCGCTCCCTGTCCGGCCAAATGGGCAATGAAGCGTTATCTGACTGACTCCGATACATTGTTGCATCGACTCAACAAAAAAAAAACGTAATAATTTATCGAAACCAACGTGTGCACCCGCTGGTGTGCCACGATAAAACCACGGCAAACACGCAAAAAACAACCAACTTCCGCGAGCGGAGCACCCCCACCACCCCATGCCAGTGCCAGCTAAAAAAGAAGATGAGCATAATTGAATTTGGAAATTCAGTAAATCGGATGGAATTATTTCGTCGCTACGAAGAACGACGGTTTGGGAAGCGGTTTAATCAAAAAGAAAAACATTTCCGCTCGCATGTTCCGCGGCGCAGTCTCGCTCGCCGATGTAACCTTGTTCGAATTTTCCACAAATCGCAATTCCCGATACCGATACACCGGTGTACACGTACAGGACAGCCATCTTTCGATGCGAACGCGCTGGAACGGCACACGCTGAATGCGCAATTATCATCACGAGTGGGGACAAACGATTGCTCGGTGCGCAATAAATTTACGCGGAATCGCTCGGTCGAACAGCGGCAGCAGCAGCAGCAGCAGAAGGTTCACAAAAACGTCCAATTATTTTTCTACAAATTTATGCAAAAAGCTATTTAAGGAGCATGTTACTGCCGAGCGGACAGGAGCGCTCGGAAAAGGGGAAATAAGCTTCGCAGAGGGTGGGGAGAGAGGGAAGTGTCACTCGCACCGTTCTGAAGGGTGAAAACGAATCGATAGACACGTCCAAGGGACTCTTTTAATATTCATTATTTTGATTACCCCGCTCGGCTTTTGCTCGCCGCGCTGCCGCTGCTCCGACACCCCCAACGACACTTGCCCTGACAGGAACAAAGCGGAATTATTTAATATTGCAACCCCTTAAGCTGCAAATTAAAAACAAAACAAAAAGTATCAGTCGCGCAAGCGATTCGGGAAACTTTTGCCGTTGCTTCTGCTTTCGCAATCTTTTGACAGACCGAGAGGTTGAATGAATTGCGCGCTGCTGCGGCTGCTGCTGCTGCTGCTACTGTACGTCGTTCCGGGAGACGGGTCAAACTTTCCCGCACTGTAAAATTCCTCTTTCAAAGTAATCATAGCGCATCAAAACAACACTCACTCATTTGGGAGACCGTAAAGTTTCTTCCCAGCCCCGGCAATCAACGGGCAAAGCGGCACAGCCATCAGGCAGCCGCACCATCTTTCATCCCTTCTGTATGGTCGGCCGAAATTGATTAGAAAGAAGGTCATGGGGCACAAACTCTGCTCTATGTTTCTTAGCATACAGGGAGTTTTATCAGCCTTCCGTCTAGCACAAGCGATAAGCGCTTCAAAATGTAACACTTGGAGAAATTTGTTGAATATAACTTATAACTTAAGAAATTCACTTCTCCCAAAACACAATTCTCCGTTCGTTTACAATTTGAACGGCGATAAAAAAGAAAAAAAACCAGCCAAACTTTACTAGCCAAACTTTTTCGCCCGACGCCGCCAACGTGCACGAGCCGAACTTGAATTGTAAGAAAATGTTTGTCATGCTGAAGAAAAAGTTTCCCCATTAAAGGTACACAGTGTGCGTATCGAGCACATTGTATTTATAGATCATTTCAAGCGATGTATTTCTTAGCAACGGTTTGGTTACCTTTCCCAGTCCCTGGCTTCCTTTACGACCTCGCCTCCTCATTCCGTTTCGGGGTGGCGGTTGTCTTCCACACTCACCTTGACGATGACGTCAGCGGTAAAATTTTAATTCGGTGTGGTAATATTTTTTTCCCTTTTCTTTTTTTTTAGTACACTTGAAATGACTTTCACCATACACCACGCCATTGCACCGCCATTGCACGAAACGTAGGGCCGCCCCTGGTGTGCTAGTTCATTAGGACTGGTGTCGCCTGTCCGGTTGCCGCCGTGCAGCAACGTCCCTACAATGCGGACAGATGTAGTAATTTACATTCATCACAGCGTACGCGAGTTGTTGTGCCCCGTTGCACAAATTCTTCTGCCATATTGCAATTTTCTCGTTGACAAAGAATTATCTGCCCGGGCAGAATGTTTAGCGCAGCGAATTTATTCCACACAATGCCTTTCCATCCTCATCTGCCCCGCACATCCCCGTTACCAGGCGCATAGTCACCGCACCACTAGTTGCTGGTGCTGTTCGTTTCTTTGTTGCATATGCACACCTGAGCAATCGCTGTAGCAAAACATTCTGCCGCGGAGTGGGGAGAACAACAGTCAACGACTGCTGCTTCATCCACCTGTGCGCGCCCAAGCACACAAAGCAACACAAAGTATACAGACGTTTCAGAAAACGTCCTCGAGCTTTCGAAACTTTTAAGAGCGCGCTTAAGTAATCGGAGAAGTCCGGGAAAGAAAGCAATTTGTCATCGCCCGGTTGAGAAGGGAGCACCACGCATGGGAAAGTGACCTGGTGCGTTTGGTGTGTCTGGAAGACTTTTTTGTTATTTTTCTTTAAAAGTTATTACTGCGACTCACAGTCGATTGTGCATCAAGATTAACACGGTTCCTGAAATAGTAAGCTGGGTAGTAATTTTTCATAAAAAAAAACTTTAAATTCAAAATTTCATGAAAATCAGACCGATAACTTTTAAAATCTCGGAACACCATTCATTAATGTGAGAAAACGGTATGATACGGTAAGCGGTCCACTGAAAGTCGGACACTCTTCATTTCATAGCAAAATGACCACGTAGCATGCCAATAATGACCAATATGCTTTTTAAAACATTTAATATCAGTTATTGAAGGACCATCGACTAGTTTTGGTGGTCATCTGTACAGTATTCTATTCATTATGACTTTATCGTCACCACGTAACAATATAGATAAAATATGTTTACTTTGGCACTGTGGGGTTACACTCTTATGTATGCACGTTTAAAACATATATTAGTTTTAAGCAATACGGCCGAAGCCGTTCTTTCTGAACAAAAAAAAAAACATATAAGCAGCTAAGGACGTTTGAAAGTGGAAATTGAATTTTTCGTACGATTTCATTACATTAATCTATAACTAACTATACCTAGCAAGCAAATTGCTTAATGAAAAATAATCACCTATTGGAAGAAAATCATCATCTGCGTTTTGATCAGCCATGTGTGAGAATATTGGAACATTTAGCTCATGGTTGATCAAGTCGGCGGACACATGCCCATACCTGTGCTCGGAAACGAGTCGCAAAAATACCAATTTCGCCAGCCGGTTAACAAGTATGCATTGCATGTTGTAACACCTTTCATTCAGCGACTGTATTACCAAGTGTTTTACGGAGGTTGACTGCGAGAAATAAGTCTCAACGCGTAACGTCTGAAGTTTCTTTGAAATTTAATTGTTTGGTAAGCGATTCTATGTAATGGTACCCTTCCTCAATCCGCGCACTCATACTCAAGTACGACACGTACAATAACACAATAGATGGTTTCCAGATCACGATTACGATCACGGAACTATTTGCACTTTGTCAAAACCTGTTGTATGGTTACCCCCGGAGAACGCACCTGTCAAATGTTACATACGAGATCTTGGAATGCTCCTAGATTCCCAAACATTCGTTCCGCAAACATGTGAGCACTTGGGCTCTTGTTTGTGATGAATATAATTGTGCTTGATTGCGTGATTCGCTCTCCTGAATATGTGTCCCGACTGCTTCTAGTAATGATGATAAAATTGTCAAAATATTTTATTTTTTTGGAATATTTCATACGATTTGTTATGTTTTTCCAAGAAATAAATATGCACACTTTTAATATATAACTTTTAATATACATTTGTGCGTATTTATAGCAATGTGCGTATTTATAGCATACTCTGTGCAGGATTTTAACAAAAACAATGTAAAAGTAGCGGAAGTTTAGTAAAAAAACATTACAATTTCGTTGTATTTTCCCATCCATATAGAGAACTAAGCGGCCGCTTCGAGCTCCGAGCTCAACGGAAACATTGTTCCTCATGCAATTTGTAAACACTCCTTTCAATTGTGAAGATGTGTTTGATATTAAACAATACAATGCAGTCACATAGAGTTTACACAGACTTGTGAGATGTCAATCCAATTGAAAAATACGAACAGCGGACGTCTTTTTGGTTTATTTTGTCTGTTGCCAAAGTGCAGGAATAAAATTGCTTTATAGCAGCGAAATATACTGTTATTTTAGCATAATCATTTATCCTGATAAAAAAGAATTCCATGCTGCAGCTTGCAAAAAAGCTACAAAAATATGACAGTTGTATGGTTCCCAAATAGCCAAAATTGCTTAAGCAGCCAAAGATCGCTGCTTGAATTCGCCTTTTGCAGTAGATAAACAGCATCAAAGTTCCAGGTGGTACTTTTAAATAGCGTCTAAGCAGCTTCCTTATGCCACGGTGCCAGGGATTATTTTTCTTTGTGTTTTATTTTCAAGCTAGCGTCATCGATGAAATAAACAACAAGATTTGTTTCGTTTAAGCTCATGTGTATATTTTTAAATCCTTTGTATTGATGACTTACACAAAATTTTAAACAATTTACTGATAAATCACAATCGCTTCCCTCAATATTCATTCTTCAATTAACGAATCTAACTTGTGCTGCAGTAATGAGATGATTGACGGCGTCAGTCTTTGGCACTTTGACAAGAGCCACCTTGTACCGATGTCATGCATTAAAAAGTTGTGAAGTTCCACCAAGTTCGGTACACGTTCTTAACAAACCTTAAAGTTCTATCATGAACTCTGCACATAGTGTTAATCAGCCGCAAAGTTCCAAAGAGTACCGTGTGCTTGTTAAAAAGCTTTATGGTTCCACCAAGTACCGTTTCATCTCTTAATCGCCCACAAAGTACGACATCGGAACGATTTTTCGTTAAACAGCCCCAAATCAGCTATGAAGTTCGAGCTGGTTATTTGGGGTTTGTTCTTATTTCAAAGACTTCTTCTTTCTTCTTTTGACCCAACAACCGTTGTCGGTCAAGGCCTACCAGTACCAGTACCAGTTATGGGGTTGGCTTTTAATGACATTTGGATTACCCCCCATAGCAGGATAGTCCTACGTATGGCGCCACGGTCTATTTGGGGCTTGAACCCATGACGATCATGTTGTTAATTCGTTCGAGTTGACGACTGTACCACGAGAGCGGTTATTTCAAAAACTACTTGTATTAAAATATAATGCTCATTGATGCTCATAAAATATAATGCAACTCATTGAAGAAATACGTTTAGTTTAATCAAAATATTTATTTTTTTCAAATTTAGTCGAAATCAAAAAGATATTAAGTTTTTTTAAATATATTATCAATGTCGGACTTCTTCTCTTTGCCTGTCATAAGTTTATTTAATTGAAATCGTTTGAAAACTTTCTTATTAATGCAAAAATGTCAACTTTTTAATCTTAAATTGTGAATTATTTTTTGTTGCTGCGACTGCTTACAAAATAAATCTTGAGTAGCTCTTACTTTTGAACTTTTTGAATATAGCGTTCTCGTACTAAACGTTTAGACGGGCATTTTACAAATATAATTTATTAGATTGCATATTCAATTTTTCCCAATTTTTGAATATGCAGTATTAAATTAGCTATACACAGAACTTTTATACAAACAAAGAAACATTAATCAAATCAACTCGCAAGTGAAAGTAACTATTACCAATGTCTAATCGGCCGTCAACAAGAAGATATACAATTTTCATTTTTTGCTTTTCTTAGAACTTAGAGCTGAGAGTACATTAAGAACCGGTCTAACAGGTGCAGTGGTGAAATTGTACTACCTAACAGCATGTCTATTACTGGAAGGCTCGAGCGATGTGAGATTTGATTCAAACGCAGAACGGAGACTATATTGCAAATGTCTATGTTGAGTCGTACTATGCGACGAACAAATCATACATAGCTCAAGCGAATGTATGTCTTTAGGTGCAAGCGTTGATTGACAAATATTGTTTCAATGAATAAAACGAACCCAAACTTAAAAAAAGAGCTCACAAAAGAAATTGAAACTTTGCAGAATATGATTCATTACCAAGAAAAAGTTGTTTCACTGTTGTATATTGGGTTTTACTTTGAATTGTGCTTAAACCACTTAACAAATCATACTCATTTAACGCAGCCACCATTTGAAGCTTGTTCCGGAGCTGTGTATAATTAAATTAAAGTTTATCTAATTGGCTGCTGCATGATTGTTTCATGGAGACTACATTAACTACTCTTGCGATAGACTGAGTCTCTCATTGTTCTTAGATTGTGATGTTTCTTTCGTTTTTTGGATTTTTAATGATTTTAAATTCTTCTTGTTGCTGGTACCAGTTTCAAGCAGCATTGAAATACTCAAGTTCTTAACGATTACGTAATAAATATTGAACGATTTTTATTGTCTCATTTCCAACAAATTTCGAATGAACCTTACAGCACATCTAACAATATCCTGCAAGTAAAATCGGTCTTGCTACCCATTTCAATGAACAAACAACTAGTAGTAGACATTATACAAGGATGAAACTCATCAAATGGCAAGTAGGTCGAATGAATTGCATTTATCCATAATAACACACACACAAACGCTTTCATCAAAACAATCTAAGCGCAATCTTATCAACGCTAATCCTGCTTATGGCTGGTCATGTTTCCGCTGAGCCGTTTCTTTCAAGCACGGGAAATGGAACCGACGGCAGGCTCCCATTTCTGCTCCCGGGGCAAGTTGCCTTTTTTATCCATTCTCAGAATACATTTAGCTTAAGCTTCTTTCCGCAAAACCAAAGCAAAAAAAAAAAACACCCTCTGTACATATATTCAAATTCCACACAAAATTCATCGATACGCTCTCTCGTAGGACTATTCATGATCCTGGGCTAAATCGATTCCCAGCTATGAATGTCTAATGATGACCCACATTTGCCCGGGTTTGGTTTACTTGGGGGTCTTTCACACGCTGGTACGTAGACGCTCTTGCTGCCAGCGGGCAAGATAATAAAGACGCCCCGAATCGAAAGGACAGCCTGCTGCCACCACTAGGTGCAGGAGAACCAGCAGCAGGGTAATACTGCAACCGGACGGGGACGGGGACAAAGTTTATCCCGCTAATGCAACAGCGTTCGACAAAGCTTAACCGCATGTTCTTTGTTGTCTGCATTATACGCTCAAGCACCCCTTGGCTATCGTTTCCAAATAAAGCGACCGGCCAAAATTGAGTTACTGCGGGCAAAGAGCAAACGCCAGTGAAGGGTCTTTGCCTCGACCCCTCCTGGTGGTTGGTGGCATTTCGAGCAGCAGCAAAAGCAACCACAGCGCTTACCAATAATGGGAGGGCACCCAACAGCGGCAGTAAATACGTCGTGTGTCTGTATGTGTGTATGTGTGTGTGTCGCGGCGATCGATGGCTGCGGAGGCACTCGTGCCAATCGTACCGGCCGCAGCGCAGCGCAAGTACGCAGCCAAACGCGTGGCAACACGTACCAGGCGCCTCCACCGAACGGCGCTTGCTAAACGTCGTTGTTGGCCGCCACGTGCTGCCGACCCTAGGCGATGGCGAAACTCCCCAACCGTATTACGCTCGCTGGTCCGTAGAGGGGGTAGAAGGGCGGGAAGGAGAGTGGAAGAGCGCGCCCTAGGAAACAATGGCCGTCACCGGTATGTGTCACATTCCACGAAAAGCGCGTTCACAGTCTATTAGAAATGAAAATTGCTTTCACAAAATGGCAAACGCATTAGCGGGATCGGTTTTGGACCTTTCCCTGGGCGCACTTTCGCGGGCCGGATGTTTGTCATGCTGATGGATTCAATCAAAAGCCCCAAAAGTATGTGCTTCAGTTGGCGTCCCACGCCGGCATCTCCCGCCGGACCAGGAGGACCAGTTTAAAGATGATTTTGTATGTTGTGTGTGTGTGTGTGTTTTGTCCTCTTACTACCAACACCGTCGATCTGCACCAAGTGTCGTTAGTGAATTTCATTTCACATTCACACCACCGGCACTTGTCCGTATTCATTAAATTCTTTTACCGAATTCTATACTTTTTTTCTTCTATTCCGTATAATGCCCCTTCTCGAAACAACCATAAAGTGGGCCAAGATTTCATCGTTCGATTTTCGTCAGCGTGTGCGGCGTTATCTTTAGTTCCCGCCTTGGCTCGATTTCCCTTCATCAACGTTTCCCCCGTACTACCTAATTGTGTATAAGTCTGTGCAGCCGAGCGAAATTGCGGTTAAGCGCTTCATGCTCCCCGAACCAGCCGCTCCCTATCCGGGCTCTCCACCCCGGTAACCAGGATCGCTTTAATTGGTTTCCAATCACAACTCGTTAAGGCACAACGCCCTTCGTGCAGCTTCCCTGCTTACGACGAGATTAATTCCCCGCATGTCCCTTAATGTGCGGGGCGTACCAGCCACACGAGTCGTTCCCGGAAGCTAAGGGTACGGCTGCAGGACAGAGAAGACCCCTCTCCTCCCTCCTATCTATCCCCGTCGCACGCACCGAGGATGTACGCTGCTACCAAATCACCCTCAAACGCACCTGCCGAAGGGTTGTTGTAGTGTGCTGCTTCTGCCGAGTCGTGCACTGCTGTAATCTAAAGGGCACTGGTTTGCCACACGCTAGCACCGCAATTCAATCACGAGACGAGGCGCTGTACGTACGTCGCACTTTTTTTGTCGCACTTCTCACACTGTTGCACACCATGTAGCGTGAACCACACACACTCTGATGGGGGGAGGACGTATTGTCCGCACTTGTTTGTTATTTGCTTGCAGCTCTCTAGCACTACACACACACACACACAAACACGCATAAGCACAAAGATAAAAGGAAGATGGTGAAATACACAAGAATATAACAAACCAAAACCGCAGCAAGTACGCCTTTGCGTTGTCACGCGAAGGGGGACTAACCGAGCAGACGGCGAGCACTACTCCACCAGCCACTATCCGCTCCGACTTTTACAGCACACACACAAACACACAAACACATACACACCACTGACGGGAGGATCGTTTTGCCCCGAGGCGTGTATGAAACAGTGCGGTTTTTCTACACCGCTCGGGCCAATGCTCACTTTGTCGCTTGCAAATAGTGTTGTCGGTGTCGCTTCTCGATTTAACGCTCGCCGGCGGTTCCCCGACTACCGCATCGATAAACTTTAACGCACCGGCGGTGGAAAAAAAAGATAAAAATCTTCTCTCTGAAAAAAAAAACACACACACACACGCAACGAAACAACGCAGGTGTCCGCAGTGTGGCGCTGCCCAAATATGGACACGTTACACAACAAACGCGGGCTGACACTGCAATTCGTTCGTTTGCTCGGTCCGGTCGTCGTCGTTGTCGTCCTAATTTTGCGTTAAACGGTGCCGGATTGACCCCCAGCAGTGCCAATGATAGGACGGACGGGGAACGCTCTGTTGGGAAATGCGACACACACACGGGGCACACCAGCTTACACAAACCGTTTTACAAACGCGACCCAAAACAACTAGTACCCAGAACACTACAGCAAACGCCACGGACGCGTTGGAAAAGAAAGCAAAGCGCAGTCAGTACGGAATTCCAGCAGGAAACCCACTGAGCATGTTGCTCTTTGTTGGGCCCCGTGTCGTCGTCATCGTCGTCGGCTGGGTGAGACAAACTCGCTCGAGTGACCCCCCAGGACCGGGGCGACGGGTGTAGATTTCCGATTCCACTGGAAAGTTCAGTGCACGGTACCGAAATTGGGCAGGATCGGTAAAGAACGAACAGACGAACACACAGCACAGCCACACACACCTAACCCAACCAGGTTGTGCTTGGTTAGTTGACTGCTTGTTGGCGCGACGCGACGCCGACGTAACACTACACACCGAACGCCCGGATGCAAACGGTTGCTCTGGCTCGCCCGAAATGGCCCGGATCACTTACTGCCCGTGGCAATGTTGTTTGATGCTCTGTCGACCCGATGCTGCCACGGACGCCAGCAAACCCCAACCGTCAATCCGGAATCCGACGAGTCCGCAGCCGAACCGAAACCGCGTACGACAACCACGGGTATAGAGCCGGCTGTGTGTGTGCGGGCGAGAGAGAGGTCGTGCGTTTACTACGTAGCCTTTTACGCCGAAGCCATCGCCATGGCAACGTGGAGGACGCCCGCGGCAGAACGAGACAGAGCACCATCAACAGAACGGTACACACTGTGGGCCAAATTTTATGTGATGTTTGGAGCTCGAAAAAATTAGTTCATTTTCTCTGTTTAATCTGTGTACAACAGCTTCAACAAATTTTACAATTTGAATTTAAAAAAATGCCCTAATATTGACTCCAATTAGACGTGAATGTCCTCTTATCTTAAAGCGAAAACAGCAGCAAAAATCCTACTGGACAGTGTTGTTGTAACCTGGTTTTTGTCCGTTGTAACCTGAATCGAGCGCGAGAGCCGAACCGTTCCGAACCGAAAGCGAGCGCTCGGACAGGGGAAAAAAGCCGAGTCCCGGTTAGCGTATCCTTGCGCAATACACACCACCCTCCCATTTAAAGACCCCACCCTCCCATCCCTTTTCACAGCACTAGGATCGGGGCGCACGGGGCGTGTGTGCCTGCCCTCGGTAGAAGTTGTAAATTTACGACCGACACCCAGAGCAATGAAACGAACGCCAAGCGTGGCTATGCGCCCAAGCCCAAGCTTGGCGTTGCTCTTCAAACGAATACCATTCCCGTGTGAGAGCTGCGCTGTCTAGAGCCGTTTTTTTTCTCTTCTTTTGTCTGTCGCTTCCTGTTTTCTTGGCATACGGTCAAATTACTACACAGACTGGGGGTACTTCCGTAGACAGGATCTTCGGCTGCCGTGTGTCGATTTCGGCATGTTGTGGCAGGAAGAATTCTTTTACCGGGGCATGGACTGACCGTGCCGGGGGCTCTCTGGAAACTAGTCTTTGGACGGGTCTCGCCCCTCGATCGAAATGACTGCTTACTAGACCGCGACAACGCTTCACTCCACACCACCTCATCTGCCTCACCTCTCCACTCCATCAGGCCATACGCTGAATAAAAGACGGCTTACCAGCACAATGTCCGCTCCAACAGCCACGCTGTATCGGGATGACGCGGGATGAATGCCCTACCGACTGTGCAGAGACCGTTAAAGCTTCAAATACTACTCTCTGGCTAGAATTGCCGAACCGTAACCAGCGTGTATATGCACAATCGGGAGAAGAGGGTACACTTTGTGCGTCTGTCGCGTCTGTTCCTATCTTCCGTCACTGTGTCTGGCGCGCTCTGTTTCAATCGACCATTTTGAAAATATCAGAAAATTCTTCGCGTTTTGGAATGTAATACGAAACCATTCCGGGCACGACGATGGTCAGTAAAGTGAAGAAAACAACTTCTGCTGCGACGATTGCTCTCCTTTGTGCTTTATATTGATTCAACCTCTTTTGTGAGCATGTACTCGATGGTACGATGGGCTGCTGCCGGAAGTCGCCACGCAACCCTTGGTTCGTTTTGAAATGTGACCGTAAACGCGCGTCTGCCGCCGGCCGTGTGGCTCATCTTACAGCGAGGCGCCCCGAATAAAAGTGACTTCAATTGAGTCGGTCATTCCGATGGTTACTGCTGCCCCAGAGCGCCGGAAGTACCGGAATCGAATTCTCTCGAGCCGGGAAACAATTTCTTGTGCCTGCCGCCCCTACCGTGTATCCATTGGTGACCCGTACTTGGGGACCCAGTAACACAAAACTCCCCGTACCGGATGTTTCCTCGGACCGGTTCCGTCAATCGCCTATCGCCTCAGCCTTTCATTTTATCGCATGGAATTTCAGGCAGTTATTCGCAGGACATTCAACTACAACCGATTAACACCACAAAATCACTTTGCGCGGTACATCCTGCCTGACTTGGCGGGAGATTTTTGTGTCGATTTCTTTCTACTACATGTCGTTGCCACGTTCCGCCGGATGGCACTTCAATGTTCAGTGGACCAGCACTAACTAAATAGCTTGCGGCAAACGACAATTTTAATGTACGATCCATTACAATGATATCATTAATGTGTTCTTATAACTTAATTTAAAACGATTTATTTATAACAAATAAAAATACCTAAATGTTTTAAATGTAATATTCCATGAAGTTTCGTTTATAAGAACGATTCCGGTTTAAATTAACCATGAACGATACGAGCAATGTGGATTCGCATAGATTAGGCATGGCTGTATCTGTTTTGCGAATTGAGATTTAGTTAAAACGTATGTTATAGTTTTGTACCATATTTATTAAATTTAATATCCACCAATGCATTACAAACGTGTGTTTAATATAAATATGAGATAGTTCGAAATACGACTAGCTGCGCTGTAAAGCCAATACGAAAATGGTTGACCATTAGCATCACATTCACTCTTCGAGATTGTCCACATATGTTCGGTAGTCGCATGTTAAGGTAACAAAATGAAATTTAGCGGACCGCTAAAGAGATCATTAGGCCAGGATAGTTTCCTGTCAGAGGAACAATATTTAATATCCGTGATGTATGTTATAGCAGTCATACCGACAACGGCCGACAACGGTCGTTGAGTCAAAAATAAAAAAATAAAATGAATGCAATAAAAATTATAATCCCAACTAACAGTTGAGATCGGCCACATTGGATTTCTTCAATTTTGTTGAATCGAAGATACATCTTCAAAGATAAAGATTAGCTTTCCTTTTTTGGGAAATGAATCATCAACGAATATGTAAGTACATAGGTACCTCGGGGGCTACCCTGAAACTGTTGAGATGTTCTAAACTCTCCAGTATTATGTTGATTTAAAAAAAAAATCTTCTACCGTGATATGCTAATTAATTAGTGAAAACTTCTAACTTCTCTTCCTTACGGCTATTTTCTATTTGATCTAAAATCAATAATCTAGAAGATAAAAAACCTACAAGATTGTAAACTAGAAAGCCATACAAAAATACTGGTCTCAATGATCTTATGTCAGTGGCTCTTTTGTGGTTCTAAGATACGACACGAAGGCAATTACAAAAAGAACCGCATAATGCCCCAGCGTGGCTTGTTTTTGTTCGTCAACTGTTACAGAGGATCAGCAAAATTGAACACAAACTATTCTTGATTCCGTGTTAATTTCGGTCCCTTTTTAACGATATGATTCAATTTTTCAAGCAATTTAATAAACTGGTGAGGCATAATAAAACCATATTTATTGTTAATGAGGAAACTTTAGTTTGATTTTAATTTACTCTCAAATTATTCAACTTAATGTGCGTTAACCAGCAGTTCAACCCGACACGTTAGACCTGGTAGCCTGTACTGAAAAACTTTTCGGACAATGCTTTTAATTAAAATGCTAAACTGTAACAGAAAAGCTTCATCGTACTATTGGAGTATTTTGACCAAACAACTTCATGAATGTTAAACTTCATTCCACTCAGCTCAGCTAGCTTTTATAGCAGCTTTAACCTTTTCCATCAATAGTTGAGTTTAAATACATTTCATTCGTTTTTACCAACCATGATTCGTATTTGCCTGTATGTTTTAATGACGCTTACGCCCGTATCACAGTGGCCTTTTTACAAAAAGATCCATTTGAATAAACACGCATGTAAATGTGTGAGTGTTTTTGGGGTAGATACAACATCTGAACTTTACTTGTCGCAGAAGTGTTCATAACATAACAACGATAGCATACCGTAATTACTTATCGAGCTGTAACACTTCCGTAACGAGTACTGCACCTCCTTTCATTGCCACCGGCCGTGATATTCCCCTTCTATTATTTTTTGCACGCTCACGTTTAGTGCAAACTTTGTTGTGTTACAAACCCCGTACACGGTAGATGAAACTTTCCAAGCGTTGCCTTTTAGCGATACTTCTTCGGCATAACTTTTCACAACCGATTCATCGGCTCGGACTTGCAAATAGAGTAACTTCGAACGAGAAGCAAAGTTATGACGAGTTGACGATGAAAAGAATGTTCCCGACCCAGTTACACCAATGCTACGAGAGAAGGTATTTAAATAGGAAAAGCTTTACTCAAGTGTTTCATAAGAATGTTACTGCTTCCCTCTAGTACGATGTCTCAATGCAGTACACTCCATTCAATTCAAAGGGCAAAGGGATTTATTAAAATTTCAAAGAGGAATACATTCGTATTCGATTCTAATAGAATTGTCAGCGTACATACACCAGTTAGTGGTGAAAAACAGGTTCGGTTAGATGTTATTAGCAGCTTGCTTGATGGGTATACAGCTAGATTTATAAAATAGCTGATAAAATACCTGTTTTTGTGCGAGCAGTTGATATAGCATAACTGTTTCCAATTTGAGGGATGGTAAAACCGATTCAATTTATATTTTTAATTTTACATCATTCAATATGTATCGTCGATGAAGACTTTGGCTATGGCTCTGACGCAGAAGGAGCAAAGTATCAAGCGTAACTATTGATTGAATGGGCAACGGAGCAAAAGGAAGTCCTTTCGTTTCATAGGGCTTCCGTATTTTTCACTTTAGCGATTTATTTCCCAAGCGTTTTATTTTCGTTGCATCCCGTTTTCAGTGCGGCACGGCTACTTCCGAACGATTTTCATTTATAGCTTCCAGTTTCCTGTTTTTTTTTATTCCTGTTTTATGTCCTGTTTGTTTCTTGTTTTACTATATTAAGACGTTTGCTACCGTTTCGACCGACCGTGTTCACCAATTTGGAATTATACGTTGGAAAATAGATTGATTTTAATGCAACTGTTCTTTACCGTAGAAGTCTTAGACGTTTAGCTCACGATACCGTAGTCGCAAGCCATTTGCTAAACATTTGTACGACACACACCGCGCATCCCGATTTCCAACAAAAAGTTAAGGTATTCCCGTTACTGTTGGCATAATGTTCGTCCCCTGGGCAGTCTCAATAAATTATCAGAGGTTGAACAATCTTATCGGTATCAGGACGGAACTATATTTCTCTGTTTGATTTCAGTCATCTGTATGGAATGGTTTAGTTTGTGGCCTTCTTAAAAAGGGTTGACTCGCTACAATTAACAAGAGAAATGTGCACTCAAACGAGATGTGACATCCGGAGAACTCTTTCTCGCAATAAACCACTAGGATACAAACAATCCGCGACTGTTTGATGAAAGTTTTTATGGTTACAAGTCGATACTGCGCTACTGCCCGATTACCCTGCAGAAAGGCTTAGATTCTATACAACGAAATCGGAACGGAAACCTTTCCGACATTGACCGTGATTGACAGCTTGACACTGGTGGGTAATCAGGCCGAGCCAAACATCAAAAGCTGGGCGAACTCTGCGAAACCATTGCTAAAGGAAATGATTGATGTACGTGTTCACACCAGACTCGTCGCAGTCAGGTATCGCCGTTACTGAATTCAAAGGGAGCAAAGTATCATTTTGCAAATATTCTCTGTCATTGTTGTTGTGTTCCTGGGTAAGATCTTGCTTTATGATGAATCCAAGGAAGATAATGAAACATTGTTTGTAAATAGAAATGATGTTTAGCAATACAAAACGTTTCTTCTGAAGAAGAAAAAAAAAAATGATTTGTCACTTTATTTCATTTCTTTGGTACGAATTCGATGGAAAACTGCGGATATTTATAGCTGCAATTCAAATGAATAACTTTTGATGTTAAAACACAAATTCCTGCAAATTTTCCACTATTTTGCTTTTTGAATGTGGAATTTCTGAATTACGTACCATTTGAATTCTTTAGAATATTTCCATAGGTAGATTATATATAGTGATTTAAAAGTCGATCGTTCTACTACCTTTTTATTTGAAGCACAACGGATGTGCTGTAACCATTTTTATGAAAATATACAGCAATATAGAAGAGAGTATGTACACGGTTGTTTAGATTACCTTAATCCTGATCCTTTTCTGACTCGCTCATGCATGCTCCAAAATCCTTTACAGTTGATCACACACCAAACGCAGTACCGCCCAAATTCAACTGACCTACCACTAGTGCAGTTGCTGCTTGGCATCTTCCCGCTCGACTGCCAACGGCAGACCAGCAAAGCCAATGTTCGACTACTCGCAGCTCTAACAAACCCTACCGTGCCCAATCTAGCAATCCTTCAAGTCAGTAAGCAAACGGTCGGAGGATTACGATACTTCACAGTCGATTCGAATTATTCCGCCAAAGCATGGTGCTGCCCGATCCGGAGGTTTCAAGTCAAATCGTTACTATATTAAGATGCACACCTTACAATAAACCCCCGATCAAACCAATCGCTTCTACCCGCAATACAAGCATAGATTTGGTACGTATCAGTAGCAGAAAAAGAAGTATTGGAGTTTTTTTTTCCACACTTTCTTGGCAGAGTATTTTTCTCTTACACACTTTCCTAACATCTACCAATCCAGATCCAGTTGTGCAAAGTTACATCCAAATGAAATTTCTATTTGAACAGCAACGCTTCCGGTACACCATCAATCACCGCTACATAGCTCGATATTTTGTTGTCGCAGCTTAACCGAGAAAACCACAGTGGGCAATTCGTTTTGCTATCGCGAACAAATATGTTTCTTCAGACTGTGTTCAACGCATGCGGAATTAATTTCGCTTTGCATTCTTTGCGCAACTACACATCTGAAAGAGTAAAGTGTGATTATAGCGCATAATAGATGAATATTGCAGAAGAGTTTAATTTTTAAAAAACCTACACACAAGCTTAATTCTTATTCACGCCGTGAAGCTTCTGTAAAAAGTCCGTGACTTAACACCAAACTAATTTAAATCATCGTACACGAGTCGAGAAAATGAACTTAGCAGTGAACGTTTTCATACAAATGGCCATAAAAAAATTATCAGCTCGACGTCGAGACGACTCGATTACAAGAATAGAATATACCTGATTACCAACCATCCCTAGAATCAACCACAATATATGCTATCTAGCCCTGATAATGCACCTAGCTGCAGAATACTGTCCTGTTTCATCCCTACAACAAATCTCTTCACACAAAGTGCCGGTCGGATGGGGCATTTGGTCTGGCATTCAAAATCAATAGGAATTAATAAGCTAAATGTCACTTGATCGGTCATACACTCACAGGACCAGCTCGAAGAAAGAAAGGACTATAGACACAGTCCTCATATCATCATCCCAAGAATTATCCCGCTTCAACATGTCCGACTTGTCTCTTTGTTTCACGTTTGTTTGCTAATTTAAGCAAATTTCAGCACGCAAACAATGTCTCGCACTACTTCAAAGCGATGATGGTTTCATCTACAGATCAATGTGCCACCGGCGACAGCAACGGAAAGGAAGCAAACAGTGTGCCTTGGTTGGGAGACGCTTTCTTCTCTTATCTACCAGACGCTTTCAGTTGCCCTTTAAAGCTGAGTACCATTTCAACTCAGTTGGAAATGCGTGCAACAAACAACAAGCGAACAAAAAAACGGGGACTCTTCCCTGCAGAGCTCACATAAATTACACCTTACCCGCCCATTTTATGCGGGCTTATCAACAACAACCCTAACATAATATTCATCATCGTATCAACCTTCCAGCCCACCGATGTCACTAACAGCGTGCCATCCTTTTACCCTTGCCCTTGGACGCACTTATCGATCCTTTCTTCGCTCGACACTACTGTGCATCGCTCCGCTTACGGTACCGTTGTCGACGATGAGCGGGGACGTGATCACCGCGCGAACGGTGTAAGCGCCATGAACGTGTGTATGCGCGCGTGTGCCTGTGTGTGTGTAGCACATCCCGAGCCTATCCTTCAGGCGACAGATAGGTTGCTGTAGCTGTTTCAATCTTTGTTTCTACTCCTGCCGGTTTCTTACCATTTCGTTCGCTATTTTTACATCCACCCAACGTATAACGAACCGATTATGCACAGCAGACGGGTTTTCCTGCTTGAGCCTTTCTATACAACTTTCTTCCCCTTACCCCACTTGTCTCCTCGACCGTTATGATGTGCTTTCAGCGTTCTTGAATCTGTATTTATTTTCGTTTTCTATTCCTTGCAACAACTGTCTCGCTCGCGTGTTTTCATCACACAAAACGAGACGCTTTTATGCTCAGAAACTACTTCACCTGTTTGAAAGAAACTACTGGTTTATGTTTTTTTGCAACGCTCATTCCCACCATATATCATGCCTACTTCACGGAATGGTACTGTGGATGCACATTCATTAATAGGATCTCAGGACACATCGGTCTTGCTTCGCACATCTTTGTGGTAACATTCAAGACAATCAGCTTCTACTTATTAAATAGTTCATTTAGAGAAGGTTCGAGCATGGTTCAGGCGCGCTGATATAACGAAATGTCATCAATAACGGAGGAAATAGTTCTATCATCATTTATCATTGTGTCAGTAAAGAAGTTTAATCATATTTTATGAGTACAATCAGAGAGTTATCAGTCAAACAACGATAAAAAATATTTTGAATAAGTTAGTTCTGCCTTTAGTGCAACGTGTGAGTAATACAGCGATCAAACACAGATTTTACATGTGTTCTTTTTAATGTTTTTGATACGTTTGGATTTATTTATTTGTTAGTTGTTTTGTTGCTTCCTGCATATTTTTTTTGTTCAGTTACGTTTTATACCGTTTTAAACTTTACGATCGATTAAGTATTTACAGTAATGACTAACATTTCACAATCTGATTGTGAATCTATCAATAGTATGCTGAGTACGAATTAATAAACATAAAACTATAACAAATTAAAGAGATGGCAAGCTCTTGAAAAACCAACGGGAGCTTTTGTGACGAGTTTGTTGATTTACTTCCACCCTCCCCCTTATCGGCGGTATGGCTGCTTCGAGTAACGTCCCCGATCGTTTTCATTCTTCAGCGTCACGAAGTAGCTGTAAACCACGATCCATAGGTACACGTATATGACTGCAAGGGAAAACAAACAAAAATTATCAAACCTTTACCAGTTGGTCCGGGTGCGTATACCTGCCACACTTACCAACGGATAGCAGCCCAACCACAATCCAGAGCGTTCCGCCCAAAACGTATCCATCGATGAAGTAAACCACCGCGTTATAAATTACGCTAATGAGCAGTCCTATCGCAAGCATCAGTCCCAGCACGACCCACGGCATCATGAAGAAGTGATTTTTCTGCAATAAACAAACGCACCGAAACCAATTGGCGCTTAGTGTTGTTTTCCCGAACCAAGCATTCCCCTTCTGGCGTACTGTTTCGAGTTTCGACTCACCTTCATTACGCCCATAATCATCAGCAGTGAGATCAGTATCGTCATGACCAGATTGAGTGCGTAGATTATTTTCACCACATTTTGCGGCAGCCAGTCCATGAGAATGGTCTTGAAGTCGATGCGCACGGTGAAAATTAGAATAATCGAGATGATCGAGAGCAGAATGCCGAGTACTCCCGTGGCAATGGATCCGCTTCGGAGCGAATAACATCGGCAGCAGGAGCTGACTAGCGGCTGGCCCATTGTGATTGCTGGCGAAACGATACAAGCCTAAACGCAAATGACTGAAAAACACAAACAAGATTCAAATTAACCGGCTGCAACACGGAAAAAGGTAAGGAATGTTAAATTATTCTAGCTTGAATTGCTATATTTGTCTAAAATTTGGATGGATTATTACTAGATTATTAGGTATTGTCTTGAGATGTTTCAACTATTGATTAGGTTTAGAAATCTCCTAGTAACACTTTGATAGAGAAGTCTTGATAGATTGCTTTAAATGTGAGTGTGTGTGTTTTTAATATACAAATATAAATATGTATGTATGAATTCACGCTCTGAGACATCGGAGCTTTACATTCACTTAACGAACATGTTCTATATTTCATTATTCATTACTGAATTCGTTACACTCGTTAAAAGCGTTTTATGCAAAAATTAATGACTAATTTACCACCAACGCGTACGCACATGCAGTAACGTTGGAAAATTACGCAAGGCACAGTTACACAGTGTCGTACGGATATGCAGTAACATTGTAACATGAGTTACAAATGCTCTGGTAAGAATGCGTTAGAGGTCGTTAGAGTAATTATTTGCCTTCCAGGGAACGAGATTCGTTTTCCAATTATGCTTCGGTAATCCTGAATGCCATCTAACCATCTTGCACAGGTGCAGTTCTGCACGATTTTATATCTCACCCTTTGCTAATTATCCTTTGCACCCTTGGAGTAGCGGAGCCTTTCCCCCGGATTTACAAATGCAAAACGAATGGTCCTTTGTCCTTTCTGTTTGTTTCTATTAAATATGCAGCATTTATTTCGAATAAAATAACGACACTAAATCCAGCCCACAGCCGCCAAGCTCGCTGTGCGGTAAAGGTTAATACCAGAAGACAGCAACGAAAATGTTCACACGTAAAATACAGTAAAATTAAGTTTTCAATCCCTCAGGGGAAAATTTGTCCCAAAACAAAACACGCATTGGAGCAGTCGGAGTTCCAAACATGCGCCAAAAAATCCCGCGCGTAATTCAGTATGAAAATCATACATAATGAAGCGGCACTTGACTACATTAGTAAAACAGCCATGCGGAAACGAGAAAGCAAGCAAAAATAGAACTTTTGCACACTTTTGCTTTATATACATATTTTTTTGTTTGCGTACGGCAAACTTTTTATCAAAGCATTCATCTGGACTTTTAAACTTTGGATGGCGTACAAATATATACACCATGTGTACATGATGTGGGGGCGCCGCTTTTGTCGATGTTTGTCGATGTCTGCTTGAACCACCGAACCACTTTGAATTTGCTGGGAGCCAATTAAATTCAACAAGCAACAATAATTACGTCCCTAATTTGCCATACAAGCTGCGACATGCTACAGTCGGATGTTTTCCGCATGTTGAGCAGAAATGCCATATAGAAATCATACCTTACTGTACAGCAAGAGCTCACGCATACCAAAGTAACAATATTTTGTTGTAGTGATTCTCACCTGCTGCTAGCTAGTAGCTAGGGCTTAGGAATCTCTAATCAAAACAACCACCCAAAGTACAATGACATCATTTCGGCACACGGGCAGTCCACAGTATCAGGACGATAGCAGGCCGGAATGTAATAAAAACGTTCCGGCCAAATCGATTTACGACCCGACTGGGCTTTAAGTTGATTGTATCCGAAGAAAGCACCACCCAGGAATAGTGGCAATGTAATGAATTTACCATCACATGGCTTATATTGGATGAATATTTTATGACCAGTTCTAAAATCAGAAATAGAATGATTTGGGGTTGTCTTGCGAAATTCCTTCGGAGAGCATTCCCTGTCGGTTGAGCATACTATTAAAAATCTAGCGATGAGATGGATTAGTCTAGACTTAGCTCCAACATTAAATGTCAGTGAAGTTGAAGAAAAAAATAATCAAAACGGAGCTGATTAACAACAAGCCCGCAAAGAGTTCGTATTTCGTTGTTAGTGTCATCGAGTTTCAGTTTAATTTATTCAATGCTGATACTGTCAGTGGAGGCTACGAGTGAAAACACACAAAGCAACATTTTCAATAAATTAGTAGAGCTCACCTTATCAGCATTAAATACAAAACAAACACGAATCAAAATAACAAAGGCAAGTGATAACAAGCTGACGGTACAAAAAAAGTCGCCAACTTCCTTGGTCAACTATTTTTTGTCAATTTTATACAATTTTTAACACTATTGATGATGTTTTGTCTACAAAGCGTACAGGTGCAAGCAACATAAACCGCTTCTACTATTTTCGCTCTGTTCATGTCATAAATCGTATGCTAAGATTTGGGCCAATCAGCTTTCGCATTGGCCTCCAAACGCGTCACATATGCGACCTAAATTGTTCGTTGATGAGCTGCAATCTCCCCCCAAAACCACTGGTAACGCACACAGCACACATAAACAACAATTTTCAAGATCACCGGTCTGTTCGGGTGTTTCACAGCTGGCTATGAAACCAGCCGTGTGCTCACCACTACCACGCAGAAACGCATCACACCAACACCTCTACATCGTGCGCCGTATCTCGCATCCGCTCATTTATGTTGCCCACACTTAACACAAACAGCGATGACGCATCTCGCGCTAAGGGTTGCGTTTTTTGTCAATTGATAGCAATGTGGTTGCACTTCAAACAATGTGTCAAAGGATTTGCGCACCTATCCCACTGAAAATATTGTGTCAACTTTGCACGTACATACTACACATTTACATCACCATACATGGATGTAACCAGTTGATGCGCGAAGGGTTAACAAACCAGACTATCATTGGTGGTGGTGTTTGTAATTGAACATGGTTGTGTGTGTGCGCGGCCTGCTCCAAAACACCCTTTTCGCGGAGTCTTGTCCAACGGCTGCTAGTAAAAGGTGAAATTCTTAAACCCCACCCGACCATCACCGTTCTATTGAAAAGTAAACCTCGCACAGCAGAACGAGAATTTTACAAATACGCACTTTTTTCTCCACCTTTCAATATGCTGACCGTTCCTTTCTTTTGAGCTAAAAATAAAAGATGATGGTTACTTGTGCGCTGCACGCGCTCGCAAACGATGAGAGAATCTCGAGTACGATGAGCATCATCATCTCCCAATTCCACCTTTATGCGTTTCCGCAACACATTTGTATGGGTGTGTTAATCGGTTTGATTGAACTGTGTGGTAACTACAATACGATATCACATTGCCGACGATAAGTCATGTTCTGTAATGAATATTTTATCGCCCAACTAGGTCAACTAGCAAAGTCACTTGCGTCTAACGTCATATGAACTGTTTTTTTTATTGAAACAGGTTTTAACAGTCACTTCCCTTTCGCGTAGGGTGTGTTTCTCTTTCATTCGCACTTTTACGCAAGCGTAGGCACAATTCAAGCAGATGGAGAGAGCTATTGCAGCCCTAAACGCGCGATGCAGTCTGACACACTTTGATTGAGCGACTGATTGACCTAGATTTCGGGACCGACTCGAACCTAGGGCACTTAACCATGTGCAGAACAGTGCACCCTGTAGACGTTTGTGACACTTACTGTTTGTGCGTGCGTGGGTGTCGAATGTGCACAAAATCGGAAGCAAGGAAGCAAACACACAACAAACTGCCTGGCAACGCGCTGTACAGAACGTTCGAGAACGAATATGGCAATAATTCTCCACTTAATCGAGCGTCCGGAACAGGACGGCAGCTTCCAATCCACGTAAATGCTGGTGCGCGACTACCGCGATCGGCCACCGATAGAGAGCGAGATGTGCGCTTGTTGGCGCAGTCGGTTCGCGCGCTAAGCTTATGTCACACGCTGCGGTTTGTGTGTATTAACCGCAAACCGACCGGGGACAACACCGACCTACTTGTTTGTTCTCACTCTCTTGCGACTAGCCCACATCACAGATCGCTCACAGTACGATTGCTGGTACGAATGCATGAATGAAGGGCCGTAAGACTCTCAACGTGAGAGCGGAGCCCATAGTAACGCTGCGTAACGTGATCTCCCCTCGTAACGCACATGACACACAAGCGCGGTCGGCGTCAATAATGCTCAAAGGGGGGGTGTTATTTGTGCTATTCTCTCGATCTGGCTCTCTGCTTCTTCTTTCAATCCAGTGCTGCACAAATATTTCGTATCGCTTGCGACCGATACGTAGCTTAGCTTGTGGTTATTTGAGCAAAAGGGTAAAATCGATCGCATTAGGTATAGTTATAGAGCCGACTCTCCCGGATGCTTTTTATGATACGACTGGTTTATTTGCTCTTAAAATCTAACCGCTTACACACGAATTACACCTACACAAGCTTACAGGGTTATCGTTAATACAGGGTTCGAATGTAAACATTGTTATTCACCGTGTGCAAAATGTTATTCCACTTAGATCTGATATTTCATTACCATCATCATATTTTTAATTTCCTCAGCATGCCTTTATCGCTTCGCCATACAACGGTTGATACGATCCGGCTTCAAATCCCGATGAAAAAACGATGGCAACTGCCCATTGAAGTGTTGAAAATCAAGCTGAAGATATTAAAAATTATGATGATGGAAAAGAGATGTGATGCTCATGACATTTTCCGCATCGATCTGACGAGATTTTCACCAGCGAAAACAATGAACATACCCGGGTTAGCTCGATGCTCATTGCTGATACGCAATGTAATTGCGTCCTGACATGTCGAAAATGATGCGAGTGCTTGAGTCAAACGTGAAACTCTGACAGACAAGCTGAGTTTTATGCCAGCCCAAGCATAGTCATGATTTTTTCTGACTGTGAACAATGCTGCCGTCGACACGTTTCACAATTACAGTGTTAAGTCAGCATACTTGTACGGAAATCTGTCACAGACGATTTATATGAAGTAACCGATGAATTCGAAATTAGTCCTAAAAATTAGGCATGTCTGCTTAAAAAGAGCTTATACGTGCTGAAGCAAGTAGGGCGAGTATGGACCCAAACAATAATCGAAGTGTTTTACTTCGGAAGTACCATACTTTAGTGATGGGTAAATTCAACAAAAATCCGGAATCGCTTCCGAATGACTCCGCCAAAATTGGAAGCGGTTCCGGAAGGTAGGTGCAAAACTCCGACCTCG
>KB665788.1:357634-373786 GCA_000349065.1 Anopheles quadriannulatus
GGTTCGCCATGTGCCACCATCCGCCCAAGGGGTTGGGTCAAGCCCGTGTACCCAAGCTTGGATATGTGGTGACACATGTTACCACTCTGCACGACGAGGACGTGTCGGAATAGGAGTTGGATGGGAGAGCTCTCAATGTATTATCCCTCAATGGGGCTTCGGATCCCATCCCATTACAGAGCAATAGATCGGCAAAAGATACGGAAAGAAATTATTACAATGATTTTTGCTCACAACTGTTGTTCGTGTCTATATAGTGCGTAGAATGGGAAGGTATGGGAATCATGCTGCAATAAATTTGCGAGGCACTGAATGTACAGTTGAACCGCCCCAATTTAGTTTGCTAACAGGCATCAATAAGCACACCGGGAAATATCTCACGACCAAAAAAAGAAATCCTCGCATTGTATGAAATTTGGTTGGCTCAATATTTGGTGGTAGCGTGTGAAAATTAGGTATTACAATATGAGATACTATAATCGCTACTATCTCATTATCTATGATTCAGTTACGATCTGAGCATCCAAAACTCTATGCTCCACCTAACGACGATAGCTTCACGGTTCCTGGTGAACAAGTTGACTGGACGGAAGCTGTCGAAAAAGAGTTCTTCCTTACAATAACACTAGAAAGGTGTGCAGCCCAAACTTTTGAGCTACCATTTATACATTTGCGTATTTCAGAATGAAACGGTTTTATTACATCTACATCAGTATCAAATATATTGTGGATCTAGCAATCGCATAGTTGACAAAATACAAAGGCAGATCGCACTATAATGTAAAAGTCAGTCTTAATTAAACCAACAGCTAGAACGGACATATTTCTGCTTGTCTGGGCCCATAACCGAATGAAGTGGTGGTTCACGGAATCCCGCAATTTACAGGAACAGGCTACGAATCTTGGATGTTCTGGTTCGAAGTATATTTGAAAGCCTCGAAGGTATGGGACGCAGTTGTAAAAAATGTGCCAGCAGAGGCTAGTTAAGTGGCAAAGTTCGAGGAAATGGACGCCTAGGCCAAGCTGTTGCTGGTGAGTTTAATCTCGGATGAGCACTTGGGATGTATACAAGAGAAGACCACGGTGAAGGAAATGTGGAACATACTCGAAAATACATTCGCTAACAAGTTCTCGGGAAGGCAGATGATCATATGAAATCAAATGTCCCTTCCTTCAACTTAAGACGGGTTATCATTGCGCGCTCAACTTCACCAATTTGAGGATCAGGTTCGGTAACTTCGTGTAGTTGGATCAAAGCTAGAAGAAAGCTATGTCTGTTAAGCTTAATCCCCTGAAGACCACATTGGAAAATCTTCTAGAATCTCAGTCAACTATTGAGTTAATTCTAGGTTTCTAGGCAAATAATGTAAGCGCTAGGAAAGAATGGAAAATTTCGAAAAGAAGCCTACGGCATTCGTTGGAGACAATCGAAAAACAAACGGATGACACTTTCCACTAAACTTTTTGCTTGTTCTGATATGTGGATGAACGTCAGTATTGCCAATGGAAAAAAACAGATTGTGCTCATTGCGGATAGAACTGAACGTAAAAACCACTCATTGGAGAAGCTGGAATTCATACTGGATTTAGGAGCCAGTTTCCACATGGTTAATTCAAAGCGGTGTTTTTAATCCGTGGTCACTTTGAATCAACCGATGTATATTAACGTAGCAAAGAATGAAGAGTCGCTCGTGGCTAAAGAAACAGGTATCATTAGCGTCATGAGCAACCGTAGTGTTCTCATGATTGCAAAAAATGCCCTGTACGTGCCATTTTTTATGTTTTTTGTCTCAACAACCGTTGTCGATCAAGGCCTGCCTCCTGCCTGTACAACTTGTAGGCTAGGCTTTCAGTGACTTATTGATTTCTCCTTATTGATAATAGCAGGATAGTCAGTCCTACGCATGGAGGAAAATTCCATTTTGGGCTTGAACCCATGACGGGCGTGCTTAACAACAACGAGTTGACGACTGTACCACGAGACCGGCTCCCTGTACGTGCCTACCCTTCGGAAAAATCTGCTGTCTGTGAAGAAGCTAACGCAGGCTGGCGTGGAAGTGCTCTTCAAAGAAATTAATATGATCTTGATGAAAAATGGCGAATCAATTGCGCAGGAAATTATAAAGAAAAATTATTTATCATGGAATAAGAACTAAACTTCCATATTATCGCTCAAGTGAAGAATACTGACTAGCATCGTCGTTTCGGTCGCATCAATGAAGGAGGTATGTTCAGCAATCATTCGTCAGTTTCAAGCGCACACCTAATTTGAAAAATACCGTGTTTGTTCAGAAGCATCCTTGGCCCCGTATGTGTGGAAGGACAATGGAGGAGCCGTTATAATACGAGATGTACGGCGACCTCACTGTCGTGCAGTGTGTTAAGCTCGCCAGGCTCCTGTGGGCTGGCCATGTTGTACGCATGAAAACGGACGACCCAGCCCGTAAAGTCTTTTTAGGCCGTCTACAAGGACAGATGAGGCGTGGTAGGCCCAAATTGAGGTGGCAAGATGCGCAAGATGATTTAGGCGTCCGCCATTACGGCCGGGATAACGGACTGGCAGACGAAGGCGCGAGACCGTGTGCGGTTTCGGACACTCCTGAGGCTCGCCAAGACTGCAAAGCGTTTGTAGCGCCGGATGACAAATGTCAATAGACTCGCGATTCAACTACTTGAAGTCAAAGTTGAATTCCAGATTTTTTATTCCGAAAAAAGGAGAAAATTCGTGTAAGCTAACTATATTTGAGTTTTGTTTTTTGTTTGTTTTTTATTCATGAAGAACGATCCCATTTTATTCGTTTTTGTAATTTGAGAAATTTTACAAATAAATGATATTTATTTGTGCTTACAGAGTTTTATTCTCGCTACTTTAGTTTTTACTTTAGCTACTTAGTTAGTTACTTTAGTAGTACTGAAGTTCTGCCAAATCCTTAACCGTCGTTATGAACTGCATTATTGCTATAATATTCCGAACGAGTTTTACATATTTTTTATAGCATTGTATGAAAGCTTATTGCCAAAATCACATGCAGATTCGACAAACGAATCCTGTAAGCTAATTCGCTAGATTTAGAAAACCATCAGATTTAATTGGTTGTCGAGAAAAAATGCACACCCAAACAATAATACCAAATGTCAGAGCATTTTAAAGCAGCTAAACTACTTAACTAAGAACTATTATTCATTTGTTTGTTTATTTAACCATCTAACAAGCAATTCCATTTTTATTTGCTCTCCGTTTGAACTGTAACATTTGGTGAGGAGGAAAAGTTCAGAAGCATCTCGAAGGTCTTTTTAACGAAAACATCCAATCACGAAAATGATCTGACGTGAGTTTCGATCCGCTTCGGAGAATTTAAAGCTCTCCGATTTGTCTGTGGACTATAAACGCCACGGGATGCAGAGCCCAGTTGAGCAGAACCCAGCATCCGAGCCAGTTGAACATGGAGAAGCTGCAAGTAAGATGACTTTGAAAAACCTGGTAGAAGAATGTTATCGTGTGACCAACTTTAAGCATACCACGCAAATGGTGGAGAGCAAGGAGGCTTGCTACGTCAACGCCATTTCGCGGACTCAGAGCCATTTATCTTCGAATAAGACCAACAAAGTGTCCTAGACACCTTGCTAGAAGTATGGGGAACTGCGCTACGTATGCGAATGTCCATTTGCATCACACACCTGTACTAGATGCAAGCAGAAAGCCCGCAGCATCAAAACCTCTCAAGCAATTGAAGCCCAAAGAGAACATGAAGACGAATGCATTTCCTTCCGACCGTGTAAATGCCAAATTCGTCCCGGTCGAGCTCAACGGGATAGCTGTCAAGCTTCAGCACGACTCGGTGTCCGACATCACCATCATTTCGAACGAAACATGGGCTACCATCGGACGACCACCCATTCAACCAACCGATTAATCTGCGAAGAGATTAATCACCATAAATAACGTGACAAAGACAGGGCGAGTTTTCATCTCAGATAGCATCGATCTGAAAAATTCCGAAGAAGCCAATTTGGGGAAACGCTAAACGGCTTGATCGTGGACAAGGACGGTGTTCGGCCTGACTCGTCCAAAATATAAGCCATTGCCAAGATGCCACACCCTCAAAGGACATGAAGCAACTTTGCTCCTACCTCGGAGCTATCAGCTATTATGATCGATTCGTGCTGTAGATGAACCAGCTCAGGGCTCCCCTGGATGCACGTTGACAGTGCCAAGGCCATCGTCGCGGAAAACGCGACCATCGTTTTCCGACCAGTGAGGTGAAGGCAATCTCACATGCTTCACGTTCACTGACGCCAGTGGAAATGATCCACGACTAAGAGAAGAAGGAAGCATTGGAGCTGATATTCGCTATCAGACGTTTTCATAAAATGCTGTACGGACGACATTTCACTCTCCAAACCAATCACAATCAATCGTCTACAATGATGTGCTTGATTGTGTAGCCGAAGTTCATCGTCTAGATAGGCTTTTACACTTCTCCTGTACGACTTCGAAGATTTCCTCATCTGGTCTGCACTGTGATGACATCAGCCGGGACAGGATTACGTTATATCTGCCGTTTATGTCGAATCCGAAGCAATGACAGATTTATGATGAATGACAAACGTAAGGAGGCTATTCTACAGCAAGTGGAGTCGCTGAGAATCGCCTATCAGCCACATTTGATGATTAGATACCTCAACGAAGGATGGCCAGCAAGCGTGAAGCTAAACACCGATCCTTGTGTGAAGAAGTTCTTCGTGAGACGTGAGGGATTTCAAGTCGACGATAACCACCTCATGTTTGGCGGACGATTCGCTTCCGGAATTTTGATGGAAAGACGAATCGATCGCCGGCTACATCGTGGACATCTAGCAATGCGAAAATACCACTAGACACAACAGAGCACCACAAAAACTGGTTGCCCACTTGACTATCGCTGCAAATGTTTGCTGTACGTTTGAACAGCTGTCACATTTATGCACACGGTAAAGCCGCCCGCCGGTTAATCCGCCCCCGGATAATCGACGTTCTACTGTATAAGCGTTGCCGATACGACAGGGGTTCTTCCCTTCGCCATCATCGATTGTTGCTCGACAGGATGCAACAACTGAAGCCGTTAGCCATCCAAAAACAGACTTTCAATGAAAAATAGGTTAAAAGGTCGGTCTATTATGTATAATATTTGATGATTCAGGGAAGTTGCTGAAGGATTTAGGTCAGCGGTCGACAAACTTTTTTTCCGAAGGAGCCAAATTATGCACAATTTTGCTCTAGGTTGAACAATTTAGCTCTTTACGTGAAACTTTATGAACAATTTTGTTTAAGTTCTATGAAATATATGAAAGGGTAAAACGCCGCCTTTATCAAAGAGCGGCTCGCGAGCCGTACTTTGTCGATCGCTGATTTAGGCATTAAGATGAGCGATGTAAATTGTGTTAGTATTTCTGCTTAACAGGCCGAAAATACACGAGTCGAAATTTCGCGAGCGTGAAATTCCATCTGCTAGGTTATATATATGCATATATAAACTGATAACTATCACTTTTCTACGCTTACAACCCCGGTGTCTACGATTTCGCGATCGCGAAATTCCGTTTCGTGTATTTTGGGCCAATTGGATGATACGAATTCAAAGGAGGCCGAAATTTGTATCCGAAGAAGAAGTATCCTCGAAGTTTGACATTCCGTCAAACTTAAAAAAACACATTGAACGGGCGCTCTAAAAGTATTCGTCTATGTGAATATTGACCACCATAAATAATGACCTACCTTTAAAATAATGGCATGTTTTTACCATAACATAAATCAACCATTCTTCGACAAATGCCTAGAATGTCATGAACGAAATTGTCCCCGATGTGTCCAGTAAACTTATATCATGGGTTTTGACCCACTGAAGGTACAGAGACAACTTTTCAAGAACGGAAATGGAAGAATATGTCCTTACATAATCAATGCAAGTCAGCATATCAGATAGCAAGGCTTGTGGGGAGACCTCGTTCTACAATTCAAACAATTATAGATCGCTTCTCCGTCCATAAAATATTCGAAAATATGTCCCGAAGTGGTCGTCCTAGAACGTTATTGCTACAAGATGTCCGATTCTTAGAGCGTGAAGTGAAAAAAAATCCAAGAATCAGTGCCCCCAAGTTAGCAGGTGAGTTGGAGAGAAAGGGAACTATAGTTTGTAACAACACGGTGCGTAATCCTTTGCAAAATCAACCCTTTTTTATAGTTAACAGAGTTAAACCAAAAAAAAATACAAGCAAACCGGCCGTTATACTCATACTTTTTCAAATACTCATCAAATGAAGCTGGATAACTTCTGGAACAATGTGCTATTCACTGACGAAAGCAAATATAATATATTTGGATCAGATGGCAGACCGATAGTCTGGCGAACAAAGAATACAGAAATGCTACCTAAAAATTTAATTCCTACGGTGAAGCATGGAGGAGTTTCCGTTATGGTTTGGGGATGCATGAGTGCTGCAGGCGTTGGAAAAATCCACATTATAGATGGTATAATGTTATCCTGTTGGAAAATGTATGAGGAATTTAGTCCTAATTTGTCCACAACACTACTCTTCAAATTATCTTTCAATATTTGTATGTAGGTCAGATGATACGATTGTTTTTTAGCGCCCATTTAATGAGTTTTTTATGTTTTATAAGTGTATTTTAATTTTTCGCAATACATGTTAATTGATGGTTTTTCTATCGAACCTCATCATTACTTTTACTGTCCCATGCCTAGTGTGGCCACAATATGCCTTTTTCTGAAAAATATTCAGCTAGACGAATACTTTTTGGACCGACTGTACATAAATTCAAATCATAGATCCGACGCTCCGTAGCGAGCAGGATCTGTTCCACCTCGTCGTCCTTGGCTGCGGTACGGTGCTGGTGGGCAGGCATGTTCGTTCCTATCCAACAGATTCGAATGCTCCATTTTCAGATTCGACAGACTCGCTGCAACAGATTCGAAACAGATTGCCAGGAATGCGATAGGTGGAGAGATTCACCACCATCACGGACTCCGACACACGTCCTTCGCTATTCGGCATCTTCGAAGTTAATTCTGACGATGTTTGGACACCTGCGAATTGTGCTTTTACTCGCTCGCACATTTAACGGTGTTTTTGTGTGTTGTTGTGAGAATTTGATTCCGCTTTTGTTTATATTCATCCCTTCATCTCTTAACAACCTGTATGCGTTTGTTTACATCATTTAGAAATGTTTTGTTTAATTTCAGTCCGAGGAAATGCAAAACAAGATGGCAGATGAAAAAACCCAAAAGCGGCAAAATGGAAAATGATCAAAAGGAATTTGTTCGACATAGTTTTGTGGAGCCTCATGTGCCTTTGGATAGTCGGCTTAGTAAACACAAAGAGCCCTCCCATATACTCACACACCCTTGGGCCCACCCATCGAACTGCTGTAGCACCCGAACGACGCACCCGTTCGTTGCACTTTCTTGAGTGGCGTGAAGTGCACAGATGTACCATATAGGGGAAGGTAGGTAAAGACGGACACTGCAGGTAAGATGGACACTTCTCAAAAATACATAATAAAAGTAATTATAAAATAATTTAAAAATGTAGCATTCAAGTTAAAGGTATAAAAACACATTTGAGACCCTCTGTCCACATGACAACCTTTAAAATGTCAAATTTGGCCGCAAACAAAAAAAGTAATCCAAGTAACGTAGTGGATGTAATTTTGCTACTTCAGGTGTTAAGCTCTAATTCTTGCATAGTTTATATTTCCGGTGGATTTTCGAATTGAACGTGTTAGCTTGACTATCGAGCATAAAACTGGCGAAAGAACGGTAATTAAAACAACAAAGTAATTAGTTTTATATCGTTTTAAGTATCACAGCACCAAAGCGGGAAAGACGGACACTCTGTTGTGGGGAAAGATGGACACGCAAGTTTTACATTGATTTTGTGTTGCTGTTGCTTATTGATTAACAGATGCCAACAAATTACATTCGTAAGAGTAATCGGAAGTTATGGACCAACCAGCAGCTAGAAAAGGCAATAATATCTGCGAGGAATGGAACTCCGGTGAAAACAGCAGCATTGAATTATTCGGTTCCTCGCACGACTCTGATAAGGCATCTTAAGCAAACCAACATCTTGCCACGGCTGGGACCAATTGATTCTGTGTTTAGTATACAACAAGAAGAAGAACTGGTAGCACACCTTTTAGAACTCGAAAAGAGGTTCTACGGAATCACAAAGATCGATGTTCGAAAACTAGCGTTTAACTTGGCGGAAAAAAATAGCTTGCAGCACCCTTTTAACAAGGTCACTAAACTTGCTGGGGTAGCGTGGCTTAGCAATTTTATAAAACGAAACCCTAAGCTGTCCTTCAGGATGCCTGCTGCTAGAGCTAGGGGATTCAATAAGGTATCGGTTTCTGCATTCTTTAATTTATTGGAAGCAGCGCTGAACTCCTCTAAAATCACGGCAGATCGTATTTTCAACGCAGATGAGACTGGAATATGTACTGTAAGTATTTGGTTATATTTTTTGTGTTGTGAAACACAAAATATAGAATTCCTTTATTTTACAGGTTCCCCCTAAGAAACGAAAGATAGCAGCAATGAAAGGAAAAAAGCAGGTCGGTGGAATTACCTCCGCTGAGCGTGGGGTATCGACTACAGCAGTAATGTGCATGTCAGCAGCAGGACAACACCTTCCTCCGTTTTTAATTTTTGCTCGTATGCGAATGTATGACGCTTTGAAGAAAGGAGCACCATGTGTAAGCAAATTTGCATGCAATTCTTCCGGTTATATGATTGTGGAAATCTTCAATGACTTGTTTGATCATTTCTTGGATAATGTGCAGCCATCCGAAGATAAACCGGCCTTGCTCATTATTGACGGACATTCTTCCCATACGAAGAACCTAGCATTTACTGAGAAAGCCAGAGCTAATTTCGTCACTGTCTTAGTATTACCTCCGCATTGCAGTAACTGGACGTGTCTTTTATGGCACCCTTCAAGTCATATTATGCTTCTGAAGTGGAGAAATTCTTACAGCAAAACCCTGGGAAAGTTGTAGGTCAATATGACATTGCAGATTTGATGAAACCTGCTTTTATTAAGGCAGCTACCCATGAGTGTAGCCGTCAATGGGTTCAAAAAGGCCGGAATCTGGCCATACAATCCTAACATTTTTGACGACGATGCGTTTGCACCATCAGAGGTAACCGATCAATTAGTTGGTGCTTGCATAGAGTAAATACCTTTGCAAGTTGAAGAAGCTTCGATTGCATTAAATCTATTTTAAGATAAGGAGACTCAAGTTTCCTCTGAAGATTTCGTAGGTTGCAGTTCTGCAAATTCAACCCCTGTTACTGAAAAATCGATGTTTCAAGTGTCATCAACAACAATACTACCGTTGCCTAAGATGGTAGCCCCAAGATCCAACAAACGAAAACGTCAAGCAGAGAAAGCAGCTGACATTACCTCTAATCAGTACGTTATTACTTTGAAAAAAGCCAAAGCCAACCAAAACATTCAAGCTCATGAAAAAAGAACGAAAGCTATCTTGCAAGAAGACGAATCAAAAGCAGTCCCAGACCGACCGTTGATTAAATTTGTTTTTATTTTTATAAATTACTTTTTTTTGTAAAAGGAGTGAAGAAAACAACAGATAATGTTAAAGTACTGTAAAACTCTTCAATTTCAAACGTTTTCTATAGGTGTTCATCTTACCCTTCATGGTGTCCATCTTTCCCATATCAGGTGTCCGTCTTACCCGAACATTTCAAAACTGCACGAAAAAAACCATGTTTTTCATTCATGAAAAAAACGCAAAAATCGATGGAAACTTAAAAGTCTCAACATATTTTCTGATAAAACATGAGTGTAAGATAAAGTATGCACATTTTCATGGCCGTTGCACTTATATATCCATAGATTTTTTTACCATTTTCCTTAATGTATCCGTCTTTACCTACTATCCCCTACGCACCATTTCCACGAACCATATACGCGTCGCTATTAGAGGTTTTTCTAGATTTAAGTAAGTCGAAGTTTTGCAAAAATCAAAATGGCCGAGAGTATGAATTGTTCGATTGAGAAACTTAATGACAATGACGCGAATTGGAAATTTATGGTAAAGCTTCTTCTTTCGCGAGATGGATTGTGGGAAGTCATAAGTCAATTCAAACCGGCGGGTTAAAAAGCTGTCTGGACGCAGAAGAATGAGAAGGCCATGGCGACCATCGGCCTTGCTTTGGACGATAGTCATCTTCTGCATGTGATGTTGATTGAAACGGAAAAATAAATGAGGCAAAAACTTCAAGAGTATCATGAACGGTCCTCTTTGACGGGAAAATGCTCATTCGTCGCACACTTTATATGACACACTGGTATTGAACTGTAGTAACATGAAAGAGAAAGAAAAGGTATGTTTCTACTGCAAGAAAGAAGGACACTTCAAGTGTGACTGCAAGAAGTGAGCAGCTGAGCAAAAGAAACACAACACCCACAAAGCAAGAATGGCAGTACTATATCCAGATCAAGATGGCGTTTGTTTGTTGACGGACAACACGAAAGATTCGGGACTGTGGTATTTCGATTCAGGTGCCACATGCCGCATGAAGAACAACGCGTCTATTCTAGGCAATGTGAACGGGTCGAAAATAATCAACGATTTGGCTTGTGGACGGATAATAGGAATAGGACGAATTGTCTCCTTCGATTGAGAAGCTATTCGAAGGAATGTTACTTTGGCCAATATATACCATGGATTACATCGTCCCGAAATGAAGCACCCAGGTCAGCAGTCTTACTAAACGGTCGCAGATTTTCGAGGTATTGCTTGATAAAGCTGGCTGCATGATACTTAAAGGCGGAAAGGTAGTGCTCGGTGGAGATCGAGATGAAGGTCTATGCCACCTGAGGATAGTATTGGTCACCTTCCTCGTTACATTTAAGATTCCGCTTGTGGGTCAAACAAATTGTGGAGATCATGAAGATGTAAAAGGTTTTCGTGCTTGATCGTATGAAGAATAGGTGGCAGAACCTGAACCGGATAACGAATCTTATTCGAATTTTTCCCTTCTGAAGTACTGCTATAATATTTCCCTGGTTGAGGAAGTAAGGCGCTCGAAACGGAGGAATACCTTCTGGGGATCAATTCGAATTAATGAAAAAGCATTGGCAACTGGTCCTGTAATTGAGGAGGAGTTAAAGCCTACGTGTGATGCAATCACATGTAAAAAGAAGGAATAAACCTGAAAAGTTGCTATGCAGGATAAACAGAAATCTCAACCTATTTTCTATACGCCGTTTAAGTTACTCGCGGAACAAAAGGTAACTGAAATTGCACATTCGTCGGCCTACAAAAAATGCAATTTTGATGTAAACGAAGCTTGGCGGTCTTCCTTCGTGCGCACGGTCAACCCGGAGAAAGTCGTAAATTGCTAGAATTGATCGATGAACTACTAATCTTTTCTTGTGTTTGGCGAGTGACAGTCTGTCTTGGATCTTCAATTCTGAATGTTTCTAAGCGTCTGCATGCGTTGAGGATGATCCAAAAGCAAGGGAACTCAGAGCTTCAATTCGTAAAGTACTGAGACGAAGAGCGACGCTGGTACGAATGCGAACATATATCACTACATAATGGGCTTTCTTCATCGCGTGGTGACAGGTGCTGAAAAATGGATTTACTATAGCAACACAAAGCGTAAAAACGTGGGAATCACCCGGGTATGCATCAACATCAACACTGAAGCCCGACATTCACACTGCAAAAATTTTAATCAGCATTTAGTCGGATCTATAAAGACTGTATCGATGATAATATAAATTAGTGGTATTGATAATTTATATAAGTACATATTTTATTCATCTATATTCTTTAAAGAAACACAAAACAGAAGTTAATCTGAAAAAAAAAAAAAACAAAAATCTAACCATCTAAATGTTGTCTAAAAATACAGGAACAAAACGTTCAAGATTGGTCAGAATTCCTCCCTACGAAGGAAGTGACAAATTAAATGAGCTTGTCGATTTAACGACTAAAGTAATTAGGTAATGAATAGTTGGAACTATAAATATTCAGCTTATTACTGGATAACTGATTAAGCGAATGCTGAATATGTCACTAGCATATATATATCAAAAAAATCTTTACAACCACTTCTCATACTTTGCTGAATAACAACAAGGACCGTAGAGAATGAGAGCGGTAGTTGGATAGCAATTGTGTAATTGGCGAAATGTAAATGTAGATCATAGTAGGCTTTAACCGCATAATATAATAGTTCATTGTAATAAAATTTTCAGTTAGAACATGCGACTTTACTGTACGATGAATTTGTATTCAGGACAAGAGTATTCATCTCTTAGGTTCAGGGAAATCGATCGCTACCAACAAATGAAAATTGTCGAGAGCATCATAGTAAAAGTTTTAATTAACCGCTTAACGGGTCCTTAAATCGTTGAAAACTTCAGTTACAGGTAAATGTCACCCAGCGACAAAAGTTCCTATCGATAGAATAAGGGACCGATTGCATTTTACAACATTGTAGAGAATAAGGTTTGTTCTCCTGAACTTAGTGTTGTAAGGACAAAAGTGAATTCAAAAGTGAAACACATTGTTTGCCACATCAAGCTGTTATCACCAAGCAACGCAATAGCATTCCTGGAACACAAAACCAGGTCAAAAATCAGCTACCATCATATCTCGAAAGCAAACTGGCCTGCTAATATATCGTCACCTGTGATTTATCGTGCTCACTCAATCTTCTACTCCTTCTCGTAAACTGAAGCGCATCCTTTCAGTTCGTCGTGTGCACTCGATTCAAATGCTAATTAACAATTAGCCGTCGACCAAATCGTTCGGTCGTAAGAACGCTGTCGGACCAATACCTGCAATGTAGAAGCCACGTGCACTAGTGACGTTGGGATTTACAAATCCAGCCATCCATTTTCCACTCACTAAAGCGTAAATTGTTAATTAATACGCACACGAATAACAACCGGTTGATGCAACTCTCGCAACCAGCAGCATTGATTTCACCTTCCAACAGCTGAATGGTGTGCAGTACTGGTATCACGAGCCAAGTGTGTATGAGTAAGTGTAAGTGTGTTCAATGCACAGCAAAATAGCGACCCCAACACAGGTGCTGCAGTAGCATGAGGTCATCATTACTACAAAGGAAAGGTTGCGTCTCGCATGGTGCTATTTCGTATGGTGGAAAAGGATCGGTACGAAATGCTAGGATCATGGAACTAACGAGTAACGAATCAGGCACAGTTCAATAATTTTCTTAACTACCAATTTGTAAAACTTTCTGTCTGAATTTATAGGTGTATAATTGTGTTCGTATTACAGGGTTTCGAATCATATAATGGACTACTTGATCCACTCGGTGGAATGTTTCAAATGGTTAAGGGATGTATGCAACGTTGCTATGGAGATTTGCAAGCTTATAGGGGAATATGTCAAACGCTTAGGAGAAGTGTGTAAAACAGCTATGGAGTTTTGCTTCCAGCTTCCAGCTCGGTTGTAGCGCTGTAGAAATTAAAACCTATATTTTTTCAAAAAGCACTGCGTGGTGATTTAAGAGTTTGGAGTGATTAAACACATGTTTTTGGTATTGTCAAGCAACATAATAATTTATTTTTAAATCGATTTAGCTATTTAAACAATATTCTTTGTAAAATTCTCTACTCTACTATGTTATCTTTGCGGCAACATTTTTCCTCATATTTAAACACGCATATTCAAATAATTTTCATCATAGTCCTCCTACCTAGTAATCAAATTTCCCCCCTTCTTTAATCACCCGCGTTAAATTTAGAACCAACTAAGAACCAGCCTGAAATTCCAGAAAATAGTAAAGCCTATGTCAAACGCTTTCTTTTAAAGCTTTGACAATACCCTCAAGAATCATCATGTTTAAATACGTGTGAAAGTGTTGATGATGTAAAGAAATAGTAGAATAGGATGTTGAATCGGATAGGACGTAGTGAAAATTTAGTCCGAATAATTATTACGGATTAACCAGAATTTTAAAAAATTCTAGGATTAATTTCTACAGCGCTACATCCGAGCGCTCCATAGCTGGAAGCAAAACTCCATAGCTGTTTTGTACACTTCTCCTAAGCGTTTGACATATTCCCCTATAAGCTTGCAAACCTCCATAGCAACGTTGCATACATCCCTTAACCATTTGAAACATTCCACCGAGTGGATCAAGTAGTCCATTATGTGATTCGAAACCCTGTATGTTCATAAAAGCTCTAAACATCGACTGGTTCTGGTAACGATTCCGCCAATGTAAACGAGTTGTTTCAAACGATATTTCTTTTTCAATATTAATTAATGATTTATGAAATGAACTTTATGAAATGAACTATGAAATGAAATTCACTATGACCGTTCGGCGTTCCTGACGATATTCATTAAGTTAGGATATCATCAATAAACGATGCGAAATCTCAGATTGCGCATAAATATATCAAATCGAGCCGTTTGACACATAAATATATCTGTCTAAAAAAATTATACATATATCCCTCGGACTTTGGGCTAATATGTCCAGTGTTCATGATTAATGCATGCAGTTTTGCTAAGGAAATTCAGGAGGACTAAGGAGTCAGGGACTATGAGCGAAAATATTTTCGGTCTCGAAAAAACACTCTGCTGCTTCTAATGATGATGAGTCCCACCTCTTTCACCGACAATGGATTGAGAGGAACGAATGTGTCACTAGGATATTCAAATTAAGACATTCTTCATTAATACATGATTTAAAGCAAAGCGAACAACTAGTACGTATTAAATCAGGGAGTTACAGTATCATAAGTATATAATAATTCGAAAAACCCGCAGCCTACAACATAGCTGGCCGTTTTTTTTTTTATAACGGCTGCTGTGGTAGTTTATTTGAAAAATGCAACTACCGCTACTGCAGTAACTGACTCTAATTAGTAACTGAATAGATGTTCGTAATAGCGATAATTGGTACTATAGACACAATTAGTACACTCTTTTCGCTCTAAAACAAACAAAAATCTATCCGTAGTTTTAGAATGCGAATTATTTCCAATATGAATGTTTTAAAACATTTGTGATTCATTTGTTTCATGCTGGCCGATTCCGTTAGTTAAATATCATCCTTCTGAAATGTTTGGCATTTCTTACCATTTTGCTAATTCCAACACATCTTGTCCAATTATGTTCAACAAACCTACCTGATTTGTGCTCCTCTGCATCTCGTGCTGAGACGAAAGATATACCGAAGCAAGCTATCAAGTGATATGAAGGATTACCATGAGATATGAAGGGTGGCCAAACACGGTGTTATCAATAAAATTATAAAGTGAATTTTTAGAATGATTAGCCCCATCAATTTTACGACTTGAGCGGGGCAACTAACGCAACCAGTTATATACAACGGAGAATTGAAACTATAAAATTTACTTATTGGCAACTCGACGTCGAGATATCTCGATTGCAAGAATAGAATGAGGAAATCAGGTCTACTTAGGAGCGGGGGATAGTTTAGTTCCAAATTGTTATGTAGGGGGGTTTCCATAACAATATGTCAAGTAGGTGAGTTTTTTCCATTAAAAAACTACGTTACAACTTTCGTTTGCACAGTAGATTAAAGCCTGTCGTGCTCGACATCAAAACTAAAGTGTATGAAGACCAGGTGGTCTCAAAGACTGTTTTTTATGACAAAATTTGAACGTCACTTTTTGACAGCATGGGTGAAAAAACATTTCCCCAAACAAGCTTTCCGGTGACTTGCCGAATACACAAAAAATCTTAGAATCTTCGTTATTTGCACTGAAATACCTTAAAAAGCACACAAAATATATCTTATTGCGGGCTAAACCAAATCTAAACTAATTAAAATCCATTTTTGGATCAAAATAATGCCGTCGATGAGGACATCAATGTGTACTACGTATGTGTTGCTAAGAACAAAGCGAACCGTTCCTTTGGAAATTCATTTCACCCATTCTGTCAAAAAGAGCTTTTATTGTTTCCGAAATTAGTTGTCAATTTGTATGGGACGAGACCACCTGGTCTTCATACACTTTGTCGAAAATGGTTTGAAATCAAAGGTTTTGATCAATGTTTTGACAGTTTTGAATTAAAATGTTTCAGTTTTGTGATAAGACAAATTC
>KB665788.1:387586-403737 GCA_000349065.1 Anopheles quadriannulatus
GGGGGAATAAGTGCGTATTGCACAAATGTGTAAGGTCCATGGACCACAAACCCCTCACAAAAAAGCCCTCGCGGGACAGTTTGTAGGGGACGGGAGAGGGTTTTTTTTATATATATATGTAATATAATAAAGAATCCGCTGTTTAAAAAAAGCTCCTCTGGCTTTTTGCGACATAATGAGAGAAACTCAGAAAGATCCGGTGCTTCGATCGTTATTAAACTTCATTCAGAATGGTTGGCCAAAAAAGGAAGTGAAAAGTCCTGAGATGAAATGTTTTTTCGCAAGGCGTGAGGGCCTTTCAACGATCGACAACTGTATAGTTTTTGGCGAACGCGTAATTGTTCCTGCATGTCTACGTAGTCGGGTGTTGAAACTGATGCATAATGGGCACCCCGGAATCGAAAGAATGAAGGCAATAGCTAGGAGTTATGTTTATTGGCCCCTGATTGATTCAGATATAGCTGAAATGGTCAAATCTTGCAAAGCGTGTGCTTCTGCCGCGAAAACTCAGCCTCATAACGCTCCAATACCCTGGCCTAAGTGCAGCGCTCCATGGCAAAGAGTCCACATGGACTTCACTAGTAGAAAATACAAGCCATCAATTGGTCCAGCGATCGATGCTTATTCCAAATGGCCTGAGATAATTTCAACGACAAGAAATACTGCAAAGGCCACGGTAGAAATGCTTCGTGGACTTTGCTCTCCTTTTGGTATGCCGAACACTATCGTTAGTGATAACGGGCGACAGTTCACGAGCTACCCGTGCAGCCTCCACGTCGCTCTTCGCGTGTCAGAAGAACGCCACCTTGGATGGAAGCGTACCGGCAGTATTAAGAAGGGGGGATGTTGGCAACCACCCTGTGCCTGTACCGCTGTACCAAGACAGCTCGCAATGACAGTTGTACTTTGCTTGTAGAGGTGTGTGTGCGGTGCAGGACACGATCGACAGATCGTTCTACGAAGAGAGATCGTTGACCGTCCGGACAGAACAGACCACCTTTTTAACGTGTAATATTATTTATTATAAATTATTTATTAACACATTAAAATATAAGTAATAGTACCAAAGAACGAAAAACTGGCAAACGGCGGGGAGACGATGTATTGTTGCCAACGATGTAAACCTTCCGTTCCAAATTTGTCGCAAACAATTCCCGGTCCAGGTTTGCTTCGCAATGACTATAAACAAGACGCAAGGCCAATCCCTACACCATCTTGGTTCGTACACTACCCTCAGATCCCTGTTCGCACACGGACAGCTTTACGTTGCACTGTCGCGAGTGACATCAAGGAATAACGTGGCGGTGCTGATAGTGAATCCCGATTATGATCTTGAGGGTGTCACAGTGAGAAACATTGTTCACCACGAGGTAATTAATTAAAAAATATTGATACAGGTAAATTATTAATCAATCATAGTGCCCGTGATGTTTAAGGAAAACCTGTTTTTAAGTCTAACAGGAACAATAGTAATACTGGCATACTGGTAGCATACAATGTGGCACCATCTTTCTTGCTTATTCACAGCAAATGAAAAATGAGAAATCATGTTCAATAAATAAACACAATTAATAATCTATTCAGTTGGAAATGAACTGTCATCATAGTTTGCGTGTTCAGGAATTGTTGTTTATGAAAATTCTTACAGATAAGAGATTTGATTACTCTGAAATCGCTGTGTAACCCACTAACCGGGGAAAATCCAGTTAAAGTAAAAAACATGGAAAAATAACGTATTTTCTGAGGCGACTCCAAATTGTTTGGCAAAATGCTTCGGTCAGCCGCCGCCAGATGCGCTAGTGAAAATTTAAATTACACTTGCGAGTACGATCAATGTAGCCCGGCCTTAATGTCTTTATTTTGGGTGCCTAAAGGCCGGGGGACCATACTCGCAAGTGTAATTTTTGTGAACGCGTACGCTAGATGGCGGCGGGTGGAAGCTAGAGGCTGGCATAATTTATCTGTCAATAAGTGTTTTGGGTCGAAGAGGCTATAATTTTACCCAATGAGTGATAAAGATTGGAAGATGGGGAAAAATGTTGCCCAGCGCTTTGTATGAATGACGATTTGTGAAGAGCTTGTGAAGAGACGGCCGCCATGAAACTTCGAACGGATACACACCACAGCAAAATGAACTGGCAGAACGTGCCAAAAGAACTATCGTGGAAATGGCGCGGTGTTTACTGTTCCAAGGAAATATGACCAAAGGTATTTGGGCGGAAGCGGTTTCAACAGCAGTTTATCTTATCAACCGTTCTCCTACTCGTGGTCAACTCCGGAGGAAGCGCCTGTAAGAAAACCTTACGTTTCACATTTGCGTGTGTTTGGAACGAAAGCGATGGTGATGATCCCAAAGGAGATGCGACGTAAATGGGATCCGAAATCTCATGAGTGCGTTCTGACTGGCTTTGATGATGAAACGAAAGGATATCGTGGGTGTATCAGACCAAATGCGATTCATCAGAAACTTTAACTCGATACAAGGATCGTTCAGTCGTCAAAGGATTCTCACAGCGAAAGGGGGAAGATTATGATAAAACGTACGCTCCCGTGGTAAGGTATAGTTCGCTGCGATACCTTTTTGCCCTGGCTATCAAACATGATCTGATGATAGACCAAATAGATGCAATAACAGCATTTCTGCAAGGAGATCTTGATGAAGAGATTTACATGAAGAGATTTATATGAAGAGATTTACACCTTGCTTCATTGATGGACAGCGGAAAACGTTGGTATGTGAACTTAACAAAACTATTCATGGTTTGAAGCAGGCGAGCCGGGTTTTTAACAACAAACCAGATGCAGCATTACAACGGTTCGGCCAGAAACCAAGGCAGTACGATCCTTGCGTGTATGTGGGCAGCAAAGGAGGCAAGATCATTATCGTTGCTATATACGTTAACGACTTGATGATTTTTAGCAACGATGTGGCATGGAAAAAGCAGTTGAAGAAACTCCTTTGTAGCTGTTTCCGTATGAAGGATTTAGGAGCACCATAGCACTGCCTAGGTATAAGAATTCAACGGACAAAAGACATCATCAAGTTGGATCAAGAAGTCTACATATAATCTATTTAAAAGAGGTTCAATATGGATAAATGGTCAATATGGTTCGACTCAAAAAGTTGGGCTGATGGATGTTTGATGTATTTGGAACAAAGTACTCGACCAGACATTTTATACACGGTGAACAGGCTGAGTCGATTCAACAAAAATCCCAGACAAAAACACTGGAACGCAGTGAAGCATGTTATGCGCTATCTTCTATCTATATCGCTAAGAAATGAGTTTTCTCAATTTTCTAGCTTTTTAAGGTGTTATTATGATATTTTGTTATTTCTTTATAAAGATAATCATTATTTAATATGATTTTAGACATTTGACATCTGAAATAAAATCGCATGCGACGATGCGGCAATATCAAATGATTTGCGGCAGTTTTGCAAGTGCTGTCATTAACGTCAAATCCCATACAAAAGCTTGCGACAAAATCGCATGCGGCGAGGTTCTGACCGTTGCCTTACTGTGATGCTGATTGGGGATCTGATCCAGATGAACGAAAATCCACCACTGACAACATCTTTATGGCGCAAGGATGAGCTATTTCATGGATGTGCAAGAAGCAACCAACGGTAGCCTACGTGTGAGGCTGAATACATTTTTGTATCGGTGGCGGTACCGGAAGCCTCATGGCGGCGCGGACTTTCTGCGCAATTGACGAATGCGGATGAAGTGATTGAAATTCGTTGTGACAACCAGAATGGTGGGTACCATCCACGTACGAAACATATTTATATACGTCACCGAAACATGAAAGATGCTCTCAGCCGGGGGATTGTCAATCTAGAATATGCCAGCACGGATGACCAGATTGCAGATGGGCTTACTAAACCATTGCAAAGGACTAAGTTCGAAATTAGTTGCAAGTTAATGGGTATCTCTGAGGCTTGAGGAGAAGTGTTGAAGAGCAAGCCTCGAGTAAAATAGTAAGCTATGATAATTCTTCTTCTTCTTCTTCTTTGGCTCAACAACCGTTGCCGGTCAAGGCCTGCCTGTACCACTTGTGGACTTTGCTTTCAGTGACTAATTGATTTCCCCCCATAGCAGGATAGTCAGTCCTACGTATGGCGGCACGGTCTATTTGGGGATTGAACCCATGACGGGCATGTTGTTAGGTCGTACGAGCTGACGACCGGCTCAAGCTATGATTATTAGGTTCTTAAAAATATAGTCTTGTTCCAACCAGCAACCTATACACAGCTACTCTCTACGAATAAAAATAATTGGCCCAAGATCACTACCCTGGGGGACCCATAGGGTGTTATTAGATAGACTTCCCCCAAACATTGTCCTCTGTGGTCTCTCTAGTAAAAAAGTAGTGAACCATTTGTGTTCAGTGCCCGCAATACCAATTTAATGAGCTCAACAATAGATTACTAGGAATCGTTTCTAAAACTCGCTTGAGATCCAAAAAACACTGCTAGCGTCACTTGTTTGTTTGCGGCAGTTGCACAATTTAGAACTCATTTTGACATAAATAATTGCTTCAATCATGGATCAAAAACCACTTTTCCAAATACAAATGACAGTACATTAATCCGGTACGCTTTTGTTACGCAAGTGCCACGTCGGTTCGTTGGTGCTATAACCATTCTACTGATCATTTTAGTTGAAAACAACTCTGTTGTAATAAAGGAAAATTAGCAGCAATATTTGAAAGTTTTGGCGTTAATCTGTTGAGGTTTTGTGAGAATGTCCTCACAAAATTTGAAAACGGGAAAATTTTTGCATTGAAATGAAATGAAGCATCTATTACTCATTAACAAAGCATGAATTATAAGTAAAAAATAGAAATCAGCTGCGAACCACGTGCGACATCATATTGTTGTAGTTGGATCTTACATTTATGTGCATCAAAAGCGCCAGGCGCGTTCAAGCAGAAGCGGGCATTTAAAGATTGTATGTTCTGTATCCGCTCAGCTCATGCTTTAGCAAAACCAAATCCTGCCGATATCTATAAAAATTGTTGACATAAATGCATGAATTCTCGCAAAAGGTGTCGAATGTATGAGATCGATTGGAAATCAGACAGTCTCCTTTCATTAAAACATGACCACAAGGCTTCCCCAATAATGATCAATTTGTTGCTTTAATTGACAAATTATACTACAATTTTTTAAGTGTTAGTACACGACTTAATTGATACTTCATGTGCATAAAAAAACCTTATTTTAGCGCCAGCAGTTGTGACGATATATACGATCATCACATTACATTAGAATACATGTTCCAAAAAATTTCAAAATGGCGTGACTTGGTTTATCATGGAATTTTTAAATGTTAGTATGATTTTTGATTGGAAAACTAGACATCCGAGTTGGTCTAGAGTTACAAACAGATAGAAGTTAATAATTTACAGTAGCCCCATAATTTGTAGGCTTCCGGTAGATTCTGCAGGGCCTTGGCTAGTAAATATATAACATCTTTTTTTCTTGCTATTGGTATGTTCGAGTGCGATGGCGAGTGGATTTAAAAATATCCGTCGATTTATATCCATTTTTTATAGACCGTATCGTAAATCCGTAATCGAGCGTAGCTTGAAATTCATGTAAGTATAATGAAGAAGCCACTCCTCGCTACTAAAATACTTTTAGCTAGATATTTCATTTTATTTCATTTTAGATATCATTTTACGGTGCACTTATTTTATCATCTAGGCATGGCATGCTTTGTAGCGAGTACTTCCATCATTGAAGTAATACTTGAGAGTAAAGTAGAACACCATCGAACAAACACCAATTCGACCAAAGCATATAAGCACAGGCACTCTGATAAATTCCTCACTTTCAGTATAAAATCATATTTGGTTCGGTTGGTACACTGCTCCTTGCTTGCTGGCAGAAAGGATTCAATAGTTGTTACCTATGTATCAGATTTGGCGCAGAAAATATTTTGTTGGAATCCTGTAGCCTTCAAATCTTCGTTTTAATCCATGAACTGGCTGCCACGTAAGTTTTTTGGGCTTCTTTCTTCTTGCTACGCCTGGGTAAAACCACATACAATTTCTGCGAGATTTCGTTTAAACTTCAAGGCATACTAGATTTTGCTATGGAACAAACCGTCAAATTGTGTGTCGATGTATTGGTGAGAAAGAACACCATTAGCCCAACTGATATATACACTCACTTTGAATTCGATGCAAACGGAAGGAGATACGGACGTAGCTCGAAACGGGTGTAATAAAAATATATCGCAGAACACGACAACATGTAAGTACCTTTATGATGTTTCAAATAACGATTACAATGTTTACAATAATCTTTTACTTTGTAGAGAGACTCTACCATAACAATTTCTTCCAACTGGTTTCTGTTGGTAAAGATAATGTAATATAAAAGTAGCTTGTTCTTCAAATGATAGGAAAAGTAGGCTACATTAAATAGCAAAAATTACTAAATACTGTGATTAACCACACATAAACAGTCTGACCATGTTTCCTTTTCTTCTTCAGATAAAATATCTAACAATCGAGTTCATCAATATTTTTGCAAAGAAACTAAAAAGACAGCGCCTGAATCTTAATAGCTGAAACAATAATGCTCGTATATTTTTTATGTGCTCTCGAACAAACATTTAATTTTAACCGGTAGACTAACAAGTATCGGACTGTAAGTATTGAATCAATATTTGGTCTATCAATATGCTCATGTAAGGATAAAACAGATCATATGGACTTATTTAGCATCAGTCGGAATTTAAAATACTCTCCCCCCCCCCCCTTCCCCATCCGGAAGCAATGATATGATTTGGTGTTACTTTTTGATTTTTTGCAAGCATCTGTTTATGGTTGTCATGGCAGTCATGATTGCACGCCAGACCACGCACCCAAGCATGCAACACAGCATCAACTTTCGCTTCGATACATCAAAAGCTTCAGGCAAACGAGACAAACGACAAGCAGCGAACATCAATTACCGGCAATTAGCCTTCAAAGTTCGCTGTGCGTACATACAGATTCTACATTCTTACATTATTTTCTCCGAAACATTCACAAAGGCTATTATGGGATGATACGACCATAAAGAATTCGTTAGACGAAAGAAAAACGCGTGTGTTTTTATTCAAGGAACAAGCAGCTACCCATGTTTTCCTGTAACATGAGTTAAACCTTTTTTCACAACGTAGATAGTTTTTATTAGCGTGCTGTTTACTGTGCTTGCTGTGCTGTTCCCCATTCTCAAACGTTAAAATGTGTTCGTAACTAGTGAAATTTAAAAAAAGGGCAATATTGGTAAAAACCAATTGAAAATGTATTTAATTGGATGTTTCTTCCGTTATCTCTTTTAACGATCCTAAGTATTACAAATGAAGGAAGGGGAAAGACTCACTTATCCAGCCCTTCAACCGTTTTGCAGTATGCAGCCGGCTTCAGGAATGTTCGAAATCGTTCAAAGTCATAAAACCTTTAAAATACATACGTTTATGTGAAAAGCGATCGGTTTAAATGACAAGTTTGCTATTACTCTGCGGCTTTTGATAATAGATTCATATAAACTGTTGCATTTTTATTACAGAAGTAGATCACGAAATATCGATATAGTTTGCTTTCGCACTTAAGGCAAACAAAAACAAGTGTCGTTTGCGAGGAAAAATCACAACGAAAATTTTAAATACCGATAGAAAGTTCGTGTAATTTTTTTTTCTTTTGCTCAACAACCGTTGTCGGTCAAGGCCTGCCTGTACCCACTTGTGTGCTTGGCTTTCAGTGACTGATTGATTTCCCCACATAGCAGGATAGTCAGTCCTACGTATGGCGGCACGGTCCATTTGGGGATTGAACCCATGACGGGCATGTTAAGTCGTACCAGTTGACGACTGTACTATGAGACCGCTTTCGTGAAAGTTCGTGTAATACATCGAACATATTAATCAGCGGCTCAAATGTGAAACCGGAAACCAGTCATGGTGGTGAGCAATAAGTTGGATAAGCTGGCAATGATATCGAAACTCACAAAACTCAAATTGTATCCACATCAAAAAAGTGAGCACTGGTACTGAATTATATAATAAATTATAGGACTTCTATCACAAAAAATGCGTGAATAGTACAGAAAATACCGAAAATTTGCGGTTCACTCTTTGGGAAAGCATGTTACTTGGAAGTCTCCCGAAAAAGTTGTCAACGATCAATGGCATTCCAATTCTCTTTAATTAATTCGACATTTAACATATTTTTTTAAGAAAAATCGTACAGACCACGTTCGGTAGCGAATTGTGATCGTATGATTTCGGCAGAAATTTCTGATCAGGCGAAAGAGTAACGAAACGCTGAACAAGTACGCATAATACAGATTTTCTCTACTGTATGGTTTGTATCAAGCACCTAGGGATCGCTTTTGTTCATATTTAAGTTTGTTTTGTAGACAAAGCACGAAAATATTGATTAGACAAATCAAAACGAAGATACTGCCACGTGCCTCCAAATCCATATCGCAGGAGTCCGTGATAGTGGAGCAAACCTCCACCAATCGGATTCTGGGAGAAATGGATCCTGGTGAATGTGGTACCATGTTGCTGAGCAGGCTTACTCGTGCCAAATAAAGAATGGTCATAAAAATGGTTCACGACGAGGTGCAAAAGATCCTGCTAGCTACGTAGCGCCTGTTGTATGCAAAGCTTCAGAAGGCTCGTGGATAGTTAATGTTCATAGATGCTGGCACTGATGAAATAGGCATGTATTCAGCATCATGCTACATCAAAGAAGCAAGCACAATACACATATAATATGTTCAATAACTTCAAGAGGCACGAATCGCAAAATGCGATGTACTAGTGTTGGATCGTCTGGGACCATCACTGCACGAGTTGCTAAATAGGTGTGGAAGAAGCTTCAGCTTATGGGTGAGGCTCCTGCTTACGTTGCAACTGCTCGACAAGCTGGAGACGTTTCACGAATGTCACGGTTCGTCCAAAGTGACCTGAAGCCGGACAATGTCTAGCTGAGTAGCAGAACGGCCCGCAAATCGGTACATCTAATGGACTACGGTATTGCAGAGCAGTAGAGAAGAGAGCAGTTCCCCCGTTCGGTAGAGCATGTTGCATAACATGCGTTCATCCCATTTGCAGGAACGATCGATTTTGCTCCAGTGTTCCCGCATATCAAATACACACCAAGCAGACGAGATGACATTTTGTCACTCGCCTATATGCCGATGTTTTTATTTTCTTCATGGGTCCCCTGCTTTGGTATGAAATCGAGAAGAGAATCGATGCAAAAGAAGCACTGCTGCTGAAGCTGATGATTGATTAATGATAATGAAAAATCTCTGCAACGAACGTCCATGAGAGATTTCAACGTCAGATAGAGCATGTGTTGCAGATGAAAACAAGAGCATTTATAGAAAAAAAAAAACAAGTGCAGATGCAGAGTAACAAAAGGATGTTAGAATCAAACCATTTAATTCGTTTATGAAGGTCCAGGATACTAATAAATGATGGCAGCAATGTCGAGGCCGCACACTCAGTTTAGTAAACTGTACAGATGGCCATCCCACGCGAACAAGTAATCTTCTAAGTCTTCCGCACAAAGACGAAAAAAACTGAAATTAACTACGACAAAGACCGAATGTCTAGCACTGTGTTTGACTGCGATTTAACTTATGGTGCGATGTCATTAATTATTCTGAATTAAAAAAAAAGACATATTAAGCAGATACATGATTTTGTGGGATTGGGCTCAAACAACACGCATTCTGTTCAGTATACGAAACGAAGTACAATGCGTGCAGCAATAGATAGCATCAAATTTCCTTAACCTAATGCTTTCCACCGACATCGAAAAGTATATAAATTTCAATAGGTTTAAATTTCAAGTGTTCCACCAGAACAAAACCACAAAAAGTATCATGGATGATTAGTACACCCCTGAAGTTACTAAAACCCCCAAAATTATATCGTACCCGGAAAATGATACGAACTCGTTGACTTTGATTGACAACTAGTGTGCATTTACCGAAAAACAATTTGATGCGACCTATTTGTTATTTTGCTATCATTCAATTTGGTTACAATCTAAGTTGATACCCTAATCTTCCATGAAACTATGGTGAGTGAGAATGTTGCTAATAAAAGATCTAGATTTTATAAAAGATCTTGGCAAGTGATCGATTGATGAACTTCCGGCTGAATTTAAACGTTTATCAAGGTAACCATCACATGGGAAGCAAGCTTGTTGATTGCATGATATAAAAATAATAATAAGAAAAAGAGGCATGATGTTGAGTACGAGGCTTCCAGAGGAGTTCACGACGAACATATGATCAAACATAATAAATTTCTTTTTTAATATCCACAAGTAAAAGAACATTGTTTGAACTTTGACTACTAGAACTGAGCTTTAAACATCATTACTCTTGTGCAATTAAAATATTCATCCAAGCACTTTAAGGACATTGGGTTCAATAGTGTGTCTTATATTAAGAAAGCTTTGTCTTTTTCATCCAACAATTCTTTACTCATTCGCTTTTTACTTCTTGATTTGTTCTGGTTACTCCTTTTTTAATCGTTTCTCATTCTCCAGTATCTCTGACGATACTTGAATTCTGTAATAAAGAGATGACTGTATAGCTGAAATTGTATTCCTTTTTTACATAAAACAAGGCCAGATATCTACAAACTATTTTCATCATCATCGATTCATAACAACGTAATGTTGATTTTGAAGCTGAATGTCAAGAAAATCTTGAAAGTAAGATGGAGTAGCACATCTGTTGTACGATTGTTATATATTGGATCTATCATACAATTATTTGTCGCAACATGCGAACCACCAACCTCACCGACCAAACTTGCAAGATGTCCACATTTTCCTAGATGAATACAGCCTAAAGGGTAACTACTTATGTGAATTACATGCGCCATCAGAAAATCAGCACGATTTTAACAATTGGTTTTCATAGCGCACTCTATAGGACACCATTGTATTGAGCGCATGTTTGTACTTCTACAATCCTGTGCGCCGGAGAGGACAGTATAAAATAATATTCGACCCACGTCCTGCTTTATGAGAGCCGGCGCGTGTATCCATTTGATAATTCCCATTCCGACTACGCGCACGTTCAGAGGCTCTACTAGTGCAACTATACCAACACGATGATTTTTTGCCATCATTGAGCATGTGCGTTTTCGATTTGATCGTTTTTAACACAAGCAGATGGACCGACAACGTGTGGCCGCTTTTAGACGCCTGTTCAGCCTGCTTTAAGCGATAATGTATTTAGTGAAGTAGATACTTCAAAACACTCGAAGGGCATTTCAGAAAAATGCCGCAATCGCTATTGAAAACCAAAAAATGTTACACCATACACTAATTGACGGATGACGCACAAAACTCACACCAATTACTCAATAGATGATAAGAATGTAGGACAAAACTATATGTCGAAACGGATTGTGCTTGCAGCGTAATTGGCAACAACCATTCCTAGGTGCTATAGTTATTTTATTGTTAATCCCCGTGCAAAACATGGCTACACTCAACGCAAATCCTATTTCATCAGATCATTAGAAATTTTACTATGTAAGAGCTTCGTGTCAGGCAGAGAGCTCGATTGGGCAATCTACTGATCCTTGGTAGAAGTCTGTTATGTATCAGGATTTTCAATACCATTTGGCTTCTTCTCTTTAATTGCTTTAGGATATGACAAAAATAGTTGGAATTGATTAAAGAACAAAATATCAGCGTATAATTTGCCATCTTCAGCTCCGTGAGATATCCAACAGGAGAAAACATATAGAACAAAGCAATAGCAAGTGACTAAAAGAACAAAAATAAGAAGATAGATGCAAGTATAAACAACTGCTTTCATAACCGTGTGTTGAGATTGAACGAGAATGCGAAATTGGCGAAATTATACTCGAATCCCAGGGCTGCGATTCTCGTTACATCGAAACGCACTGTATATTATTAAAAGACTCCTAACTTGAAAATTGCACAAGAGTCATGACAATGGATGTGATGAAAATCAAAGTACACAACGCCGTGTGGTGAATCCGAGCGGTCAGTAAAAGAATAATAAACACATTTTTTTCTCATAAAGAAGTAAGTTTTGTTATGAGTTTATAGTATGCCGATATTTTTTATCACGAATAACTTTAATCGTAGTAACCTATGATTCACTGTGGTTATAAGTTTTCTATTAAATAAATTCATTCTATTCCTAACCATACAATACGCTGGTTGTTTGCACATAAATGATGAAGATTAATAAATAATAATAATAATAAAAATAATATTAAGCGTTCGTCGAATCGTGAAAGATCAGAAACCAGTAGCATCGATTGCAAAGATTGTATTTACTGAAGATATCCCAAGAAGCAATGACTTTGAAGGGCATTCTGCCAAAAATATGTCGAAACACAGTACGCATCGCAGCGCAGATCCACGATAACTCACACACGTTCCAGGATGGATAGTCCAGAACGTGTTGTATATTATAGTAGCCATATTAATGGATGCTAGGTTGAACAACATTGTAGTAGACATAGCGTAAATCGCACCACTATAAAAAGAGTGCCAGAAGCTCTGTGGAGCTCATTCAAGTGTGTTATTCAACCAAATAAAGATTAGTTATCAAATACAACAGAACGTGGTACTGAACGTAGCATGTGGATAGAAACCATGAACGAAGGACCCGTTGCCTTGCCAACCATTTTTCGGAGTTGCTGAGTGTCTCCGGCTGAAAGGATGCTCGTGAAGCACGTCGATCGACTACGAACCATTGATGTCAATGGATCAGATGGAAGAACCCTTGTTTAGAAATGACGAGTTTTAAAACCTGTTTAAGAGTCGTTCTTCTATACTCTGCGGAGTTCGGACATTGCCATCAGTGCCTAAATGGATTGCTGCAAGTGAAGATGTTATGAAATGATGTGCAACAAAGTAAGCCGACATTTATTTCGAACAATGTAGATCGAAGTAGACATATATAGTAAATCTCATTACGTTTTTAATCGCCTAGCAGGGCAGTAGATAGTCATTTATTTGCGCAACTTCGATCGAGGAGATGGAAAAGATCAAAATAACCTAAGTCAGTGGAATCCGATGTTGTTGCGGTGTAGTTTATGTCAATAGTTTGGTGTTAAATAAAAAAACAGTTTTACTTAAGTCTAAGTTTTAATTGGTATTGAGAAACTGAACATCATTGATGAAGTAATGGATTTTCTTCTCACTATATATAAAATCGAAAATCGCTACAATGACGTGAAGGTAAACGTTCAGCGAGGAGAGAGAGAGTGCTGAGAACAGAGCTCGCTTAGCAACGCGCGTTGCTCCGGGGTTCGGAAAAGACTTCATTGCAGTTGGATATCCAATCTAGAAGCTATAGTGGGATAATTGTGTGTTGTCTATGTGTATGTGCTGTGTGTCCATGTTTGATCTTTTCAATGTTTTTGGTAAAACAGTTTAAGAAAAATTTTCTCATCATGGACGAAGTGGCCAGGTCCCTACCGGTCATTGTTCCAGGACCGATACTGTCATTGTTCGACCGACCTCCATCAGAGCTGATTCAATTATTCAACAATACCACCTTCATTAAAGACATCGCTAAGTACAACAACGCGTCGATGGGCGCGTCGGCCAGAGCTAATGACCCCGTACGACAAGACGAGACTGTTGGTACTGGTGGGGTATATACATGTATTTACCGTATACAGGGAGCACTATGTCACCGCAATGATTCCGTGACAAATCCATCTGGATGTGCGCCTTCATTTGCTCAGTTATACTTTTATGACTCCAGTGATGCTAACCAGTACAACGCAATGCTGGAGTCAAGGATGTCCTTCTGTGCGGGTCTGGATCGGTCCATCATGTCGATCCTGCAACGTTTACTCACAGACCACAACTCTTAGGCGGGGTTATTTAAGCACGCGTGCGAGCGAATGTCAGCACGTTCATGTACAACCGGCCGTCGGTGGCAGAAGTAAGAGGGCTTTTGATCGAGGGACAAATTGCACCAGTTCGGGGCCTAATGACGCAGACCCGTAATACTGTGCGGTTAGTTAAAATACTTGAACAACATCCTGCAAGAGATTCTATGCAATTCCCGCTATTACACCCATACGCTGAAGAAGGCTGGACGATTGCATTTCCTAAGATGTGCCGACGAACAGCAGGAAATAGTGGCAAACGGGCTACGGACACCGAAGCATCAAACAGGCAAATAACTCCACGAGAGTATGCTGCATATAGGTTATGCTGGCGACCGACAGATAACACCCTGTTCCATCGCGCAGGAAGGCTTTTCCAGCAATACTGTGTTGATTTGTACTGCAGAGTAGAATCCCAATCCCAGGGCGTCTGAGACGTTATTGCCAGGTAACAGCAGCCTTCCAGCCTTCCAACAACAATCCTCCTACACTTGCTACTACGGGAACACGTTTGATTTTGGCTGCATCCTTTTTCGGCAGGTACATGCGAGCACAGTACAAGGATGCAAGAGCCATTGTTCGAGCTCTGGGAAAACCAGATCTTTTCGTAACCATCACCTGCAATCCCCAGTAGCCTGAGATGACGGAAAATCTGAAACCTGGGCAATATGCGTCCGATCGCCCCGATATCACGGCTCGAGTCTTTCATGAAAATAAAAACGCAATACTGGACGATCTATACAAATGTGCACTTGGCGTGAAGATAGCCAATGTGTAAGTTATAGAATTTCAGAAGCGTGAATTGCCACATGCGCATCTACTACTTATTTTCGGGATGACGGCAAGCCTCAGACACCGGATGATTATTATAAATTCGTTTCTGCCGAAATCCCGGACCCGGCCAACGGACAAGTGAAAGAGGTACAGCTTGACAATGACTTGCAGGGTCAAGCCACTTCCTGATTCAAGCAGTTCATCTAGCGTCGGTTCTTCAGAAAAGAAAGATTTGCAAGCAAGATTGAAGCTGATCGGCTCGATCCACCGGGGACAAATTAGAAGCGGCTTTTGAGCATAAAGGGCTCTCTATGCAAATCGGCTTGCTTCACATGCTCGTTAAGTCAGATCTGGATACTTGCGGCTCAATGAGCTCCAATGTAAATCGGGTAATAATCACCAAACCATTAAACGGAGGCAAAATTTTAAGCCGAAACAGCAGTCTACTTCTTCCAGTTGTCCGCAATGCAGTAAATTTGACCGGTACGAGCACATAGGGAAATTTCGCAAGGCTGACAAAAAGGGGGAAACGTTTTGCACGGCACTGTCTACGTTTGGAAAGGATGACGCGATTATTTGGTTTTTTTGCTCGGCGACATAATTCGCATGTTAATTCGGTTGGCGCGCTCCGCCAATCCGTTTTGCTGCGGATTGTACTCGTTTGATGCCTCGTGCCGAATACCTTCTTTCTGCAAATAGGCTCTTGTTTATGTACTCTTAAAGCTCTTGTTTATGTACTCCTTACCGAATCGTCCGAAGCGATTTCAATTTCTTGCCGTTTTGACGCTTCGTGTAGTGTAGTTCTTGAAAACCGCAAAAAACAATTGTTTCTGATTTCGTTTTCAGGAAGTACACGAAAATGCGCCCCGCAAAGACATTGATTAACGTTATATAGTACCGATTACCGACTACGATGTTCTCAGACCTCAAAAGGATGCTCGCAGGGAAAAAATTTGGCTGCAATGAAGAGGTGGTCGCCGAAACTGAGGCTTATTAAGAGGCAAAACCGAAGGAGTACTACCAAAATGGTATAAAAAAATTGGAAGGTCGTTATAATCTTTGTATCGCTCTTGAAGGGAACTATGTTGAATAATAAAAACGAATTTTGACAAAAAAATGTGTTTTTCTTTGTTAGACCGGGGACTTATGAGCCAACCTGTTATCATAGAAATGGCGGGATGTCATTTATTTGAAGGAAAACTTTCGAAAGCCTTCTGTGCAAAGGCTGTATACCTCATTAACACTAGAACCGCCGATGGAACTTTTTTGTCCCACCGAACTCGAAAAAGGTGTGTTATTCCGCTTGCCGCCGTGACAAACCATTGAAGTTTTCTGACTTTAATTTATTTTGAACGATCTTTCGAATGCGCTCATCAAAATAATTGAATCCCATATGGCTCTTTAAAAAAATCATTTTTATCCTAGAACCGCCATATGGGACATTTTTGT
>KB665788.1:443455-456788 GCA_000349065.1 Anopheles quadriannulatus
TTGCTGTGATGCTTTATCCGTCAGATATTTCGCCTGTCAAATAGTTCATTTCGCTGTATATTTCACCTCATGTAGCCGCGCGGTTAGGGATAAAATTCAAAGTAGGCTCTGGTCATATCGCCAATGCTCTTATTTTGTGAACTTGTGAATGTAAATTTTGTGAACTTGTGAATAAAAATTTTTATCAATTGCAATAATTATTTACTTTGTTTGTGTGATTTATCATCATTGTCACTGGTGTTTTTTCTTTGTATTTCACTGCCGTTAATAAATGAAATTTGAATTGAAAGCGTGTTAAATACGTAAGTTTGAAGCTTGCCAAATACATTCGAAGCCATACGCAAAATAAAATATATTTGTTTTGTTCATGGATCTAGATTGAAGATGCCGAATAATTAATGTGCAGTTTCATTTTGTAAAAACATCACATATCGTGCTAAAACACAAAACCTGAACATCTCGTTTCATAGGTTTCCAAAGCATGAAGAAGATTTGCGTAATCAATGTACATTATTTTGCCAGAGAGAAGAAGTTTGGAAGCCAAAGGATAATGATGTAATTTGTTCATGCCATTTTACCATCGAAAATTATCAAATGGCCAAATCACCTATTTTGAAAAACAGACAACCATTGAGAATCTTGACTCCAAATGGTAAAATCGATTAGCCCAACAACTTTTACCTTTTTTTTTTTTTTGTTAATTTTGTAACTTATTGCTAATTTAATGTAAATTACAGCAATTCCATCCTTAATTTGTAGAAATCCTCATACTATTCCTGAACAGGAGCAAATAGACAGAGTAGATGAACATCAACGAATCAACGAGCTGTATGAAAGAAACGATAGCAAAAGTGCTTCAGATTTTGTCGATCATGAAGCAAGTGTTTTAATTAGTGATCAAGAAAAAATTCAGAATCTTGAAGCTGTGATAGCAACACTGACCGAAGAGATTGATTTCTGTGGAAAACTAAGAAAGGACAATTCATTCTTATTAAAACAGAAAAAATACTATTGCAACAGAACAAAAAACTGAAACTTAGAAATACCGTTTTGAAAAATAGGATAAGAGTGCTTGAACAAACTACTATCCAACATCATGAAATAGTACCGTTGATGAAAAAAAAATTGAGTAAGACACTTTCTGGAAATCAAATCGATTTGATCCTGAAACGCAAAAAGCGAGTAAGGTGGACAAAAATCGAGTTAGGAGCTGCTTTAACGTTACGGTATTTTGGGAAAAGGCCTTACATGTATATGACAGACGACATGCATTTCCCCCTTCCGGCAAGAGCAACCATTCAACGGTATATAAAATCAATTAATATCAAGCAAGGAATTCTTGAAGATGTTTTGAATTTGATGGAATCTTACGCGAAAACATTAATTCCAAGAAATCGTGAATGCGTTATTAGTTTCGATGAAATGAAGGTGACACATATATTAGAATACGATGTTGGTGCCGATGAAGTATTGGGTCCTCATAACTATCTTCAGGTTGTCATGGCCCGAGGTATTTTTAACAAATGGAAGAAACCTATTTTTATTGGTTTTGACCAAAAGATGACGAAAGACATCATTTTATCCTTAATTAAAAAATTAAGTGAACGCATGATAAACGTGGTTGCAATTGTCAGCGACAATTGTCAAACAAATATTTCATGTTGGAGAGATTTGGGAGCTCACGATATAACCAAACCATACTTCAATCATCCGGTTACCAACAAAAATGTTTATGTATTTCCCGACGCACCACATTTGATTAAATTACTACGAAATTGGCTAATTGATACAGGATTTGATTATGAAGGAAGCATAATAACGGCAGACCCATTACGAAAACTAGTTGAAGAACGCAAGGATGCTGAAATAACACCGTTATTTAAATTAAATGAAAATCATTTAACAATGTCACCACAAGAACGGCAAAACGTGCGTCCAATTACTTTCGCATACTACAGCCACTGTTTTGAGGCGATATCAAAGTGATGATGCTTCTCAGACTTAGGCAGAATTTATTGAAACAGTAGACTGCTGGTTTAGCATATCAAACTCTTATTCTCCTTGGGCTAAAATAGCGTACAAAAGATCGTACACGGGGAAAGAAGAACAATAAAAGTCGTTAGATAAAATGCACGAACTTATATCTAACATGACTGCCTTAAACAAAACAAGCATGCAGACCTTTCAGAAATCGATTCTGATGCACATCACTTCTCTTAAAATGCTGTATAAAGATATGCAAAAAAAACATCAAGTAGATTTTATTTCAACGCATAAGGTAATTTTGAACCAAATATCCATTATGATTTGTATAACTGATTTTTTAAACCTTTTTTTATTTGACAGTTGAATCAAGATATATTAGAAAAAAAATTGCGACAAAAAGGTGGGGTATACGATCACCCATCACCATTGAGTTGTCTGCATAGAATTAGAATGATAGTTATCGGAAAATCTCCAACGATACTTATTAATCAAACCAATCTGGAGACAAACCGAAACACGAGATTAGGGGAAAATATCTGCTTAATGGAGCAGCATGAAAACGCAAACGAAGATTGTTTGTCTGAACAAAATCAAGATTTTATGTCTGTAACTCTATTTACTGAAGCAGACGTAATTCCAGATTTACCAGACAATGCATTAAATGCACATGAAATGGATGATGAAAGTGAATTCCTTAGTACCATCAGTTCCACCATTCCAGATCCACCAGAACAAGATAGTGATGGATTTGAATGTATTATGGGGTACTTAGGAAAAAAAATTCACAAAAAAAACACCCGCACATTGATCAAGGAACATATTCATTTAAAATAACCAGCGATCATAACTACAGCAAACCACCATCATTTGTGAAGCACTTATCCACGGGAGGATTGTTTGTTCCATCTCATTCTTTTTCGAAATTGGGATCCAAAATGGAAAAAATCTTCCAAAAGCTGCATCCCGATGGTACAATGTTTTACTTTGATAAAATTATACTGATGTACAACGACAACACAACGACTTGGGAGACGATGGCGCGATATCGTAAATACTTTTAGACACTTCCGCAATAGCCCAAACAATCATAGCGGTTGATAAGTAATGACTGGCATCAACGTTATATAACGCGATATTATTTAATTTAAAAACTTAGAACTTTTTATAAACACAATTAATTCGTAGTTAATCTATGAATCATGAAAACAATTTTAAAACTAAGTAATGCTTTTTTCTGGTTCAAAATTTCTCAAAAAACCTCTCCGCTAAAAACTTCACAAAGGTCTACTGTCCCGTAACCGCTAAGAATTTCCACACAATTTGTCTTTACTTCTTTTATGTGTCTCCGTCATTCCATGATTTTATTTAGAAGGACAGCACTGCACCGAAAAATAAAATATTCGATGTTCCATGGCGTAAAGATGAGTTATATATATTTTTTTTGTTGATATATGTTCCAAAATATTCGCTTGTCTTCAAAGCTCGATAATGGATATTCGTTAGCTTTGAGAAACACATAACAACGGTTATGTGAAGACAATAATGATTGCAGTCCCTTAATAATCACCACAAACACACTGTTTTCATTAATATCGGTACTCTTCTTTTCTTAATTTACTTTTTCAATTCTAAATCATCTTACTTTCAACAAAATAAAATGTGATTTCCAACAGTTTTGTTTCAATCGCTAAACACCGTAATATTGTTTTGCTTTTCATCAATACGTGATGTGTGTGTGTGAGATATGTTTTCACCCGTCCTGTCAAACTTTGACGTTCAACTTTTGCTAAAAAAACAGGCTATGAGACCACCTGCTTTTCATACACTTTGCTATCACTGGTAAAGCTACCATTCGACTTGGTGTTGTCCCGCACCAACAAACTACAAGATTATCTGCGCTCACTGATCATCAACGTTTATCCGAAACTCCATCGCTTCTGACGGGACCAAAAAAAATCTGGATTGGTTTATACTGTTGCCGTTGAACTCGGATGTGACTAACATCAATAAGCAGACAATGTTGCCATCGAACGGAAATGGGTTGATAATATCGATGCATGTATTAGTAAGCCGTGGAAGATAATTACATCGAAATCAAAGGTGTGGAGATCAGTGTTGTTTGTAGTGACGTTCATCGACACGAAATTGCCTACTTTGACACTATTTGAAGTTTCGCATTCATTGTTCAATCCAAAATGTATGAAAACCAGGTGGTCTCAAAGACTGTTTTTTATTACCACTTTGAACGTCACTTTTTGACTGCATGGGTGAAGCTTTCTGACGCCTTGCCGAATACACAAACAATCTTAGAATCTTCGTTATTTGCACTGAAATACCTTAAAAAGCACACAAAATATTTCTTATTGTAGGCTAAACCAAATCTGAACTAATTAAAATCCATTTTTGGATCAAAATAATGCCGTCGATGAGGACACCAATATGTACTACATATGTGTTCCTAAGAATAAAGCGAACGGTTCCTATGGAAATTCATTTCACCCATTCCGTCAAAAGGAGCTTTTTTTGATTCCGAAATTAGTTCTCAATTTGTATGGGACGAGACCACCTGATACACTTAGGTTCAATCTTTCATTCTACAGTCACGTCAAAAAATGTCGTTTGATCCGACGACATTTTTTGGCAACATTCATTCGACATTCACTTGTAATCTAGTTGTCATAGATTTGATTTCATTCTTCCGAAAAGCATGTAACGCAAATTGCTTTTGAGTCATTTCTTGTCTGTGTCATCCCGAGTAAGACTGTTGCCAATTTTGTCGTTGTCTTCATCCATTTTTCAAAATATTGTCAATAAGTGAAAAATAACGTACTAAGTGAGTTTTCAAGTGCGGTAACAAACAACGTGTATATTAAATTTGAGAATATCTCCACAATATTTAGAACCATGGCCGACACAAATGTACCCAGAACATTCAGCGAAAAACGAAAATTACGTGATGTTCTTTTGGAAAATTGCGTAACTTCGGAAAATGGTTTTATTCTTTGCACCATTGACTCCAGCAATGGCTGCAAATATCGTCAAAAAGCTGAGAAGTATGATTTAGGAAATTTTATTCGTCATATTAGAACAGTACATCCAGCGTTGGCGAAATCTCGCGGACTCCTTCAAGAGGAATCTTTGATTCCGACGAAACCTCGAAAAATAACTTAAGTCCCAGTTGCTATAGATCGGCAAAAGTTACTGGAAGGCATTATAAAAATGATATGCGTGCATAACGTGCCTATGTTGTGCGTAGAATGGGAAGGTTTGGGAATTATTCTACAACCTATTTGCGAGGCACTGAAAATTCAATTGAATCGTCCCAACCTAGTTTGCCATTTAGGAGCTGCCGCACGTAAAATTCGAACGGAAATATCTTCTATTGTTAAAGGAAAACTCGTCTCCCTGAAAATAGACAGTGCAACAAGGCTTGGCAGACATATTTTAGGAGTGAATATTCAGTTGTATGATGTGGAACAAAAGGACATAGCAATTTATACCATCGGTAACATATTTCACTAATTATTTTTATTTTTTGAAACATGTTATAACTCTTTTTTTTTATGCATAAACTCATGTAAAAATGTGGTTCTTTAATCTGAAATAATCAGTTTGTAAATGTTTTGTGGTAATCATAATAATCGTTTTTAAAAATTGTTTCGATAGGAATGGTCGAACTTAACACAAGGCACACCGGAAAATATGTCAAGACAAAAATATTAGAAATCCTTGCAATGTACAAAATTTTCCTGACTCAAATTTTCACGGTAACGTGTGAAAATGGGGTAAATATGATCGCCACTGTAAATCAGTTACGATCTGAGCTTCAAGAATCATATGATCATCCTGAGGACGACGACACCTTCGTGGTTCCTATCGAACAAGTCGACTGGATGGAAACTGTCGAAAAGGAGTTCTGTCTTACGATAACATTAGTAAGGTGTGCGGTGCATACTATGCAACTCTCAGTTGCAGATGTTATAAGACCATTTGATGCTGAAATACGAAAATGTACTTCAGTATCAAACAATTGTAGAAAAATTGCGTACAAGTCGGTTTTTAAAGACGAGTCTCTCCCACCGCTGTACTCTAAAACAAGATGGGGAGGTGTTTTTGAAATGCTGAACTATTTTAACAAACATGAAAAACTTTTTAATGAATTGGGGCTTCAGCATTCAGAACTAGGTAAAGTAAAAAAAATATTTAGTATTTTATTCAGTGATATTCAAAAAGTTCATATTATTTTCAGATCTTACGGAGCAATGGCAATTTATAAAAGAGTATATTGCCGCGTTTGAGCCTGTATATATAGCTACCAAAAAAATGCAAGCTAAACATACTCCGCTCAATGAATTTTATTTAACATGGATGACAACTGTTATTAAGATAAATGCTATTCAAGAGAATCGTTTCACCCAGGCACTAACACAAGCCCTTAAAAAACGACTTGAAATCTTAAAGGAAAACATTGTTTTCAAGGCTGCAATGTCAATAGATCCTAGATTCAATTACTTAAATTCCAGATTTTTTAGTTCGGAAGAAAAGGAGGAAATTTGTGTATCACTTTTTTGTGATTTAAGTAATTAAATTTAAAATATTTTTTCAATTCCAGTGTTTTATTCTCGCAACTTCCGAACGCATCCGGGAATTAGATGCTAATGTCCAGCCAGCTCCTTTACCGTCTTGCTCTGGCAACGATGCAGTGGGTAATTGTCCGAGCGATTTCGAAATATTTTTCACTACTTTGTATGGAGGTTCACTGCCAGAATCACATGCACAATCATCTGCTAGAAACAGATTCATTCGTCAACTAAATTCTTTGGATTTGGAAAACCATCAGAACTCGTCGTTTGACGTTTGGTGTCATTCGGCCGTATCGGGGTGGTCGTTCGTCGAAGAACGTACGTCGCTCATGAGTGGACAGGGTTGTACCACTAGATTGAGCAGAACAAAACCTAGACGGTTTTCTAATTTTTGATCATAGCAGGCTATGAAATGAGTGAAAATGAGCGTCGCGGCGAACGTTCCCGGGAACGAACGAGCTCCCCGATACAGTTTACAACACTGTGCGAGATCAATCGCAAACGTTTTTATTATACGTTTTATACGTTTTTTTATTGAAGTCGCTTACTTTTGACTATGAAAATGTAGTGGTCGTCACATCGCCGTGTTTTTCGAGCATTATTCTCACCAACTCTCTCAAAAGCACCTTACGCTCTAGATTGTGCTCTCCCTTTTTCTATTCGTTGCTAGGGTGAAAGGGTGAACTTTGCCTTCTTTCTCTATTTTTTGGATTTGGCGCAATGTACTTGAAATGATCCTAGTAACCATGTTCATAAAACCATTCGTTTAACAAAATATCCAACTTAGTTAAGTACTGCAGTCCGAAATCACTGGTTGAACTTCCATTCCCTGCCAACATTTGAATATGTGCTTTTTAGTTGGCATGTTTTTCCTTACAAAAATTTTCTGAAATTTTGCTCGGCAGGCCAAGATATTTTTGTGATATTTTCAAAAACCAGTTTTCCATACAAACGCATGCTTTTAAATTGAGCTGTCAGCCAACTATCGAGCGTTCAACTAAAAAACATACCAGCTGAAAAGCATTCAACTAAAAAGCATAACAACTAAAAAGCGTTCAACTATTAAATTCTGACTGAACTAAGTACTAAAAAAATAATAATAAACGTTTGTAATGCACTTACACAAAAATAAAATTGCCTAAAACCGTGCTTTAAAATTTTTAATTTATTTTTTTTCTATTGGAAATCTCTGTATAACTAATTTGTTGAGTTAAACGAAACATTTGAAGGTAGTTGACTATAGATTGTAGTAGTCTATAAAATTATTGTAGATCTAGCAATCGCGTAGTTGACAAAATGCACAGGCAGATCGCAGTTGTGATCAGTAACACTGCTTCTAAACGAGCAACTTTTGTACCGCGACAAATTTTCTGCGAGCTCTTTGTTCTAAAAAAACGGTTTGACAGCTAGAAAGTGTCGCCAAACATTGTCGCGGAAGATTTTTTGGGTCGTCTAGAAGCAGTGAAAGAACGAGCGTTTTTAGGTTATTGTCTCAGACAAACAGAAAAAAGTAGCGGTTTACGGAATCACGCAGTTTTCCTGAATAAGCTACGACACTTGGAAGTTTAGGGACAAAGTGTTTAGGGTTTGAAAACCTCGAAGGTATGGGACGAAGTTATAAAAGATGTTCCAGCAGAGGCTTGTTAAGTGATTCTACCTTATATATTAGAGCTTTGAATTATATACTTAAAATAGGCTAAAATAGGGATCAATTTAGAGTATAATAGTAGAGCAATACAATATCGGTAATACACCAGCCTTATATCAGTGTGTATTCTTTTCTTCTTCTTTCTTCTTTGGCTCAACAACCGATGTCGGTCAAGGCCTGCCTGTACCCACTTGTGGGCTTGGCTTTCAGTGACTATTTGTTTCCCCCTCATAGCAGGATAGTCAGTCCTACGTATGGCGGCGCGGTCTATTTGGGGATTGAACCCTTGACGGGCATGTTGTTAAGTCGTACGAGTTGACGACTGTACTACCAGACCGGATAAGTCATACCGGGTCAGTGTGTATATGTTTAGTTACAAATTTACCGGGTAAAGATTTAATCTAATACGATTCCCTTTTCTGTGACACTACCCAAAATCAATAGAGGCGCTACCACTGAATAGACTCCAGCAGACGGATTGAAGCGAACCAAAATGAAAGAATCGTTGCAGTCGACTTGGCTGTCGGGCCGTCGGAACAGGTTATTACCATTAATTTCAAGCGCTAGTAGTATGTGCTTAGATATGTCAAAAAGTTCTCTTTCAATTATTTTCACACGAGCATAACAGAGATAAGAGCGTATGTGAACCGTTGATCCGCAGTCCATAAATTGAAAAACTGTGAAGGCGAGGGTATAAAAGCGTAATTATTGCAGCGAGTTGTATCGCCTGTGGGAGAAAGCTCGTGTCATTACGGTAAAATTCGAAGCGCTGGAATACGACCAGAATTCTGAAGTATTTCATTATACTGCCAATCGCCTTGTTGATCGTATATGTGGCATAGGTAGAAAAGGACGAATATAAGTTGGTTTAGAATTGCAAAATGAAAAACAGGCATGGGAAAAGACATGGGTCAACATTCTGAAGGACGCAGTATATTAAACATTGAAGAACGTTGAAGGGCAAGACCTTTATGGGGTACGAGCTAGTTTAATAATTAGTTAAAAAGAAGAAAATTAATAAAATATTGCATTGAATTTCAAAGGATATTTTTGAAAAAAATGTTCTAAAAAAGTATATCACAAAACGGACCAATGGAGTTCGACGGTTATCTCGCTCCGAACGGCAAACCATGTAGGTTAGATTTTTTTCGATCTGCACAATGCACAATCTGCACAAACCCGCGACAATCACGGTTGCCTCTGATTTTGTTCTAAAATTGAGAAGCTGTTTTAGAACAAAGAGCTCGCAGAAAATTTTAGCGGATTTTTGCTCAGTAGAAGCTTTTAGAAAATGTAGCCAAATTAAGAGGTTTCCTCCATCTCATTTCATTTCATTTTTCCTACATCAATACTGTAGTGTGTAAATAGTATGAGTGTATATGTGTAAGAGTAGTGCGTAAGTAGTTGTAAGTAGTAATAAGAGTTATGGTGTATAAGCAGGAAATACAGTCAGTCGCATATGAACAGTCGAACAAGCAAGTGCTTTGGTATTGAGATATAACAGTTGGCGACGAGGATAATTCGATCCGTGTGCTAACGTCTATAGTCAGCAGAAAGTAAAATAGTCCAAAAATGACGTTGATTGGTGAAATAGAATCCTTCGTCATGGGTGAAAGTATTCGGGAATACTTGGAAAGAATGGACATATTCTTTCAAGTGAACGAGATAGAGGCGTCTAAAAAGACAGTGATGCTGTTAACACTAGGAGGAGCGTCACTATACAGTCTGATATCGAAGATGGTATCACCGGAGGAGCCGAAATTGTGCAATTATGAAAAGCTGTGTATAAAGCTTAAAGAACATTTGGAGCAAAAAGTGAATGTGGTGGCTGAGCGTTACAATTTCCGTCACTGCATGCAGAAAGAAAATTCCATTGCTGAGTACGTTGTGGAATTGAAGGCTATTGCACAAACATGCAAGTTCCAATCGTTTTTATCGGAGATGTTGCGTGATCAAATGGTGGCTGGTGTACGAGACGACGGTCTGAGGAAGCGCCTGCTAAGAGTCTGACCTGACTTTCGAGCAAGCCGAAAGCATCGCGAGAACGTGGGAAGCGGCGGAAGAGCAGAACGAGACTTTTGCGGTAAAGGTGCAGCCTAGAGAAATGGCGGCAATTAGGCATGCGCCAAAGAGTAGCGTCGGTGCGCAGCACTACAACCACGTCGGGAGCAGTTATCACCCACACAAGCAGAGCAACGTGCACGCAATCGAGAGAAAGTGTTACCGGTGTGGGAGACTGCACAATACACAAACATGTCCAGCACGATCGTGGCAGTGTTTTATATGCAAGAAGATCGGGCATGTGTCGTCGTGTTGCAGAAATAAGAATATGCGAGTGCAAAGTTTGAAAACGTACGATAGAGAGGTTTCACTAGCACACATATCAAACGAAAATAAGTTAAGTGAACCAGAAGAGTGTGTGTTAAACGTTAACAGTATCGATGTAGTATTCGAGATTGATTGCGGAGCGTGTAATACGGTATTACCAGAGGACATTTACCTCGAGAAATTTAGAAATGTGAAGTTAGAACCAACACAATTACGTTTCATAACGGCGTCTGGGCAAAGGTTAATCCCCTTGGGTAAAATGGTAGTGGATGCGACACGAAATAATAAAACGGTTAAATTGCAAATTGTAATAATTCCAACTGGAGATAAAGGAAGTGCATTATTAGGGCGAGATGGTTTAGATGTCTTATTCCCGGAATGGAGAAAAACGTTTAAGTTAAACCAAATCGAAGAAAGTAATTGGAATAATGAAATGAGAGAGAAATTTCCTAGTTTGATTGATGGCTACCATAAAGAAACGATCGAAGATTTCGAAGCAAATTTGATATTAAAACCAAACTACACTCCAATATTTCATAAGGCATATGCGGTGCCGTACGCACTTGTGGCAAAGGTCATATCCATTTCAAACCAAGGATAGTGTCGACAATGCCAAGTGCAATAAAATCAACGATATATAGCGTTATGGAAACTCCGGAACCGATGTAATATACTAAATTAAAATTAAGGATTATTGTACATCTAAGAAATAAATACAAATGAATAAATGATTGAATGAATGAGCTCAGTCGAAGCTTACGTGAACGAATTGATGTGCACTAGTCACAAGCTTACGGATGCTGGATATGCCATTGATGACCAGTGGTTGGGGATCAAATTATTGTTCGTGAGTAATTAATTTTTCCTAAGGATGGATGTGAAATGCGATCCGAAAGCAACGATATACTGGCTGTAGGAATGGTATGCTGTGGACTTTACAAATTGTGCATGGCGAAAAGTCAAACAACGTGTGCTGCAAAGGGTGAAAAGATTGTTATGGCATCGGTGGATAGGGTATTTAAATTTGCAAAGTTTAAAAATGCTTCGGTCTATAGCAACAGGAATCACCTTCAACGAAGGAAACGATTACTTCTGTGTGCCATGTTTACAAAGTACCCCTACAGCCATGGAGGTAAGCGTGTATGAAAAGTTTTGGAATTAATTTACAGCGACCTTTGTGAATGTGTCCATCGTTGGTATCCGATATTTCCTAACGTTTATTGACGATTCAAGATGTTTGTATTTTTTTTTGAAAGCCAAAACTCAATTGCTATAGGTTTTTGTAGATTTCAAGACTTTCAACTTTGCCTTTAGATTTCAAGGTTTTTTTTTTCGTTCAAGCTGATAGAGAATCAAACCGAAAAATGTATCAAACGTCTACGTACTGATAATGGAAAGGAATACGTTGACGGAGAAATGGAGAGATTTCTTCACAATGCCGCAATCTTTCATAAAGTCACGGTACCTTATAACGTAGAACAGCACAGCTTTGCTGAACTAACGAATAATTGTTGGATCAAGACCGATACGTGGAAGCATTACGATTCAAAATGACCAATTGTAACCCTGTTTAAACTCCTATAAATCCACATAATCATTTGATAAAAGCTGAAACAACATCAATCCAGCAAAAGCAGCATATGGAAAAAAGTACTTTTTCGAGAGCTAGTTAGAGGATTACGGTTCTTGGCACACTGCACTCGGCCAGATATGTGTTATGCTATAAACAAGGTCAGTAGTTTTAGCAGCGACCTAAACGAGATACATTAGATAGCAGCAGAGGATTCTTCGTTATCTCAAAGGTACTAAAAGCATGAAATTAACGTATCAGAAACATTCAAATCCGTTATTTCAAGATTTTAGCGATGCTGACTGGGGAAACGATGTTGAAACCCGTCGATCTATTACAGGATTTGTATTCCAGTTCTGTGGTAGATCTATAGCTTAGAGCAGTAAGATGCAACCTACTGTTAGCATTATCCACAACAGAAGCTGAATATATGGCTTTTTCGAATACATCTCAGGAGGCAATTAGGAGGCGTAGTTTTCTCAGTATTTTTTTTGTTTTTTGAAAACGATGTTTTTGTGCAGAAAAGAAGATTGGATATTCTTTCCAAGGTAAACACATAGATTTGAGGCATCACTTCGTGCGAGAATAATTAGAGAAGAAGACAATCTTTTTACACCACCTGCTATTAGAACTTTAGAAAGCGGACGTTCATACTAAACTTAGTTCTGTATGTCGCTTTACTGAAGCTGTTAATAACCTAGGAGTTAACTAATCTAGGTTAAGGAGGAGATGTTAGATGATCAAAGTAATCATTATTAAGTAAGTTTCATTCTGTTCACTTCGTTCATTGAATATAGTTGTACGATTTACTCTAAACTCCTTTAATTCACGGTTATTGTTTGTGTTATGAACTGCTCTTTGCACTTATTACTTTTATTAACACAATAAAACTTTACATAATAAATAATAATAAACGAAATACAAACACGTTGAAACGTGCAACACTTTACTACGTAGGCCGCGCGCCAGCCGCACCGAGCGCCCCTGCCGAGGGCTCCTGCTCGATCGGCCTTCGTGCACACTCTGCTCGGCGCTCGGCACACACTAAGCCTTGCGCGAGTTAGCACATCGGCATCAAACTGCTGATGCGGCGGATTGAATAACTTGGGTATCGATATGCTGATCGATATATGCATATCGATACCGTTAGCCGACCTGTCACATTACAGGGTTTCCCACGATTTATTGGTCAGTTCCCATGATTTTTTGGTGCGTTCC
>KB665788.1:488293-514227 GCA_000349065.1 Anopheles quadriannulatus
TGCGACCAAGAATTTTGCGACCAAGAATTTTGCGACCAAGAGTTATGCGACCAAGAAGTTTGCGACCAAGACTTTTGCGATTGAGCCGGTCTCGTAGTACAGTCGTCTACTCGTGCGACTAAAACAACATGGGTTCAATCCCCAAATAGACCGCACCGCCATACGTAGGATTGACTATCCTGCTATGGTGGGGAATCAATTAGTCACTGAAAGCCAAGCCCACAAATGGGTACAGGCAGGCCTTGACCGACATCGGTTGTTGAGCCAAAGAAGAAGAAGAAGAAACTTCTTGGTCACAAAAGTCTTGATCGCAAACTTCTTGATCGCAAACTTCTTGGTCGCAAAATTCTTGGTCGCAAACTTCTTGGTCGTAAAATTCTTGGTCGCAAACTTCTTGGTCGCAAAATTATTGGTCGCAAAAGTCTTGGTCGCAATCTTCTTGGTCGCAAAATTCTTGGTCGCAAAATTCTTGGTCGCAAACTTCTTGGTCGCAAAAGTCTTAGTCGCAAACTTCTTGATAGCAAACTTCTTGGTCACAAAAGTCTTGGTCGCAAACTTCTTGATCGCAAACTTCTTGGTCACAAAAGTCTTTGTGGCAAACTTCTTGGTCACAAACTTCTTGATCGCAAACTTCTTGGTCACAAACTTCTTGATGGCAAACTTCTTGGTCTTAAAAGTCTTGGTTGCAAAAGCCTTGGTCGCAAAAGTCTTGGTCGCAAAGTTCTTCGTCGCTTTTGCAATACGATTATGAAAAATATCATGAACAAAGTAATAGTTTCACCTTCACTGTCACTCGATTACTATATTGAGTATATCGCATAGCCCCTCTTTGACTTTTTCGTAAATTCGGTACATAAAGCTTACTATATATATTTAGCTTCTACCTAAGAGACCTTTTATTTAGTTTGAAGACTTCTATAGGTTTCATAAATTTAAATTAACATGCATCTTGTTCACCTTAATTTAACAAAACCCTAAGTACACCGAGTATGACGTGGGTACAACTTGGGTCATTTGTAAAATGATGATTAATGCTTCCATCGGAGAGGGTGTAATTAAGTTCACCATCATTTGCATACACGCGTAACATAGGTGAGGACAAAATCGCTAAAGACATATTGTGAACAGCTAGCAATACAAATTGAAATATTTCGAACATATCGATCAAAATGATTACATGTAAAATACGGTAATACTTGTTAAGGCATCGGTTTACGTTCAGATATGTATTTATGTTTATCACAGTAAATAAATAGTTGAATCCGCAAAAGGGCCCGTCGTTTCCTACTTTGGTAGGATTAATTAACCTAGTTTTGTAGTTGTTCGCTCAGCAGCCGTTCTCTGCCAATGACAAGTGCCACCGCATAATGTCGGTTGGCTTGAGCTACATTCCCCAAACGATGAAATAGTTGAATTTTCACGATAATTGGAGCAAGCACACAATGTTGTTCACACGTTAATGAGTTTTCAACAACTTTTCAGCAATGTCGGCTTCTATAACATGTACTGTACATGTACAACTGTAGAGCACGTCATCAGATTGTGCAGCGAACTACCCTAGCCGAAAGTCTAGCGAAACCTACCATTCAATTTAAAGAAAGTTTTTCTATGCTTGTTTTGTTCACATTTTCAAATTTTTACGAAATATTATGTAAAAAGTCTACAATGACAATTTTAAAATGGTTTTAATCAGAGTTTCAAATAATAATTTCAATTGTAAATAGTAATTGATGAACATAAAGAAAGAAACAAAGGAGTCCCCCCTCCCCCTCCGTCAGTAATTACAGTGTCCAATTATGTTACACTGTTCAATCTCCCAACCCCGCTCTACAGGGGGCCTCAAATCATCTTACCGCCTAGGGCCCCCGATATCCTAAATCCACCAATGCCAATGTAATATTTCTGAGATTAGAGTCTATTCTCTGACATTTTGAACATTTGTTACCTTATCTTGTATAATGAATTGACTACCAACTTAACCAAAGAAAGCCTTTCAAATGAAAATTGACAAGAACCACATTTTGTTCGTTTTGCAATAAAAAAAAACAATTTCTAAAGCTTCTTTCCACTAATTCACAATTGACCTTTGGATGCATTGCCGCTTCTTTTCGATGGTCTGGTGGGTTTCTGCTAATCAGTGTATTCGAAAGTAGGCTAACGTCTAGCGTATGAGAGAACGACCCGGATGGGTGATGGTAACGACCACGTTTGACCTTACAGGAGGACTGTCAATGAAACAAAATTCTTTCAAGTAACATACTTACAGTGAATCAAACCATTCAAGAATTAAACAATTGTTTGAAGAGAGTTTAATTTCTGTAAAACTAAAATAGTCATACTACTCTCAATATATAGAACAAAATGTTTTAGTCAAACAAATCTGAATAGAGGTGGGTGAATCAATGCACTGAGTAGTTATGTTTTGTAAACAATAAAAAAACACATTTTATGCTTACTACATCGTATGCTATTTAATAATATACACCAGATATCTCCTTTTTCTCCTTTGGCACAACAACCGCTGTCGGGCAAGGCCTGACTGTACCCCACTAGTGGTCGTACTTTCAGTAACTTTTTTATTACCATAGCAGGACAGTAAGTTCTTCGTATCGAGAGCACGGTCCATTCGGGGCTTGAACCCATGACGGGCATTTTGTTAAGCCCTACGAGTTTACGACTGTATCACCAGACCAGACCACCACCCTAGGTTTTCTGCACCTTTCCCAACAATCTGCATCAGAAAATTGGTTACGCAAACAAAATCTTTGCGAGTTCTTTGCGCGACAAATAAAACCATCGCGAAAAACTGGAAATATACTTGATGCAACTTACCAAACAAATCGTATCTCCTGTCCGGATAAATATTTTAACGTGAATCTTTAATGGGAAGTCAAAGGCCCACTTATTAACAAATAAAAACTAACATTCGGTCGATTCTGTTGACAAGCGCTGTTTGAAATACAATGTCTCTTTTCTTTTTGGACACAGTAGTAGATAACACCTTATAGAAAATCTTCCATCGTCACATTAACAACATAGAATGGTTAATGAGGATAAAACATATACATCGAAAGAGGCATTGCCATTAGTCGATAGAGCGATCATCAGAAAGCATTGCTGCAGGAATGCCTGTGGTCGATTCCACAGTTTAACACCTTCATTTTCCAATCCTCTATCCCGGTCTTTACGATAAATGAATTTGGGACTAGAATCAAAAAACAAATTCTAAGAAATCTGCGTCAAGCCGATTAATATAGATAAAATTAATAATGTAAAAAATACATCAATTTTATAAGCCGTTAGAACATTTGAAAAAAAAAGCTCTATACTTGGTAAATGAATAACTACTTCCCTATCGTACAACAAATTGCATCGTTTTTGCATAGTATTTCTAAAAACATATATTCTGCTGATTCCCCGAATACACAAAATTATTAAATAAAATATGTCATAGAAGATCATCATAACGTACTATGGATAGCTAATACTTATTCCATAATCTGTGCCAGGCACTAGCAATTTATTAAAAGCTTCGATTTTATACAGAAGTTTGGACAATTTTACGCCTGGAAGCCTTTAATTCGAAGAAAGTAGCATTATGCTATTCATGGTAATTAGGAAATCTGGAAGAGTGAGTTGTTGTTGTTTTATTTTTTACGAGGTTTTTTAGCATTCGCCTCTTATGAAGAGTGGGTGTTTGATTGACATTCTAGAAATTCACTAAGTCTGATTCAGTAGCTTACTTCCATGATGAAAAAAAAACACATAATGAAAAAAAATTGCCGGAAGCTTTGAAATGTTCGTAAATTAAAAAAAAATCATAGATAGCGGGGATTAGATCTGTTTATGCATACCAAATCAAAAAGTAAGAATTTTTTGCACTATAGGCCAAGCAATTATTCAACTTTTAAGCATACAGAGAGTTTTTAAATGTTGAAATCAGATACTTTTTATGGAAAGAATCCTAACAATAATCTCTGCAAGAAAACTATTTTTATTCCTTTACGATTAGTTCAATTTCACTTTCAATGCAAAACGTTCGCCAATGTTCATAAGTAGGACCCTGTGCTGCATTGCCAAATATTACCCAACTAGCTTTTTAACGAACTTGTTTGGTTTTATCTAACGATACAATGAAAACGATAATGAACGTGGCTAACGATACAATAAAAAGGAAAATAGGGAAAATTACGCAGGTGGGGCAAGATGAGCAAGTTATTAAATAACAATAAAGAAACGTAGTACTAGACAATTAAGGAGCAAAATGATGTAATTTTTCCCCGCTTCGAAAAAAAACGTTATTTTGCAGGACCGTGGAGATGTTTTACATTGTACATTTTGGTGCATGTGGTATTTCTTTTATGATTTTCCTGAACAACGCACGAAAATTAACGAAAATTCAAAATTGTTAATAAAACAAAAAATATAATTCTGCTTCACGCAGGGCAAAATAAGCATTCATCCTTGATACAAAATGTGCAACCTCTTTTGGCACATGGCGCTTGATAAAGCTATGTTGTTGTATTTATCTACACAATAAAACCAACAATTTCTAACCTCCGATTTTGTCGGCTCGATTTTTTGATGATTTGGAAACCCGTTCAGAACAGTTAATCCAGAAAGAAAGATAAAGAGAAAACATACGACGCGTATGTAGAAGTTTTGACCGCTCCAGTGTTTTGGCGCGTCACGTGTTTTGTTGAAATATGCCCATTTTGTCTCGCTGAGTGAAATAGCCACACGCGAAACTTCTACCTTTATTTTACTTTTATTAATGCGTTATTTTGAGGACATGTGCTAATTTTAATCTTTGGATAAATAGTATAAAAAATTATACTATAGCTCTATGGATTAAAATTACCACAAGGTTTCATAATGCTATATGCTGTAAACTACTTAACATGTCCATTTTGCCCCGTTTTCCGCCACTCAGAAAGGATGATTAATTCTTGAAATGGCCTACGCCTTTCTTGCATATAATATCAAAGACATGAATCTGCTTACTTGCTTACAATTTGTATACAGGCGTCCCCCGAGTTACGACCGCCTCGAGCTACGACGATTCGCAGATACGACGATTTTGATTTTCACAGTTGAAAGTTGTCATTGTGAAGAAATTTATGTATTTTTTTAATTCCTTGCTGACAACCGTTACACACACATTTCCAACGATTCCCCAACTACCTGAGCTTGAATATCTAGGGGAAGGTAGGTAAAGGCGGACAATTCGGGTAAGATGGACACTTCTCATAAATGCAAAAAGGTAATTTTCGAAAAATTCAATAATGCAGCATCCAAACTTAAAGTAAAACAACACACTCCAAAAGCCGTTTACACTATATAGGGGATGATAGGTAAAAACGGACACGTTTAGGAAAATGGTAAAAATCTAGGAATATATAAGTGCAACGACCATGAAAATGTGCATACATTATCATCATGTTTTATTAGAAAATGCGTTGAAACTTTTAAGTTTCCATCGACATTTGCGTTTTTTTCACGAATGAAAAACATGGTTTTTTCGTGTAGTTTTGAAATGTTCGGGTAAGACGGACACCTGATATGGGAAAGATGGACACCATGAAGATAGTCACCTATAAAAAAAACGTTGGAAATTGAAGAGGTTTATAGTATTTTAACATATCCTATTGCTTTCCACATCATGGTACGTACATAAACCAATTCTAGACCAATTGCAACGGCGTTTGATTCATTCGCTAATTAGGGAATTGTAAGCGCCACTTATAACACCTTCAATAATGTATCGAATCTACAGCATTATCGAAATATCGCGCACTAACAGCTGACGTTGCTCCAGCTAGAATAGAAGTTCCCATCTATTCCTGAACGATGTCGTATCAATGCCTCATCTTTTTATTGCTTGAAGTTGTCCAAGTCGTGAGAAGATATTGGATTTTGTGAAGCGCCTCATCAGCGTCGAGCGAGTAATAGCATAACGAATGGCTACTATTTTGACTGGTGTGCCGTTTCTCGCATATTTCCATGCTTTCTCTAGTTGCTGGATGATAATATCTTCTACCTACCCATATTTAAGCTATTTGAAGAAATCTATTCATCACCAGATGATATAAGAAGTAAAATAAAGCAACAAACTCCGTGTCCATCTTTCCCTACGACAAGGTGTACGTCTTTCCCGCTTTGGTGTCAGGATGTTTAAACCATCAGAAAACAATATTTTTATTGCTTTCATCTTCGTTCTTTTGCCATTTTTTTTTTTTCATTAATGATCACGACAACTATTCATGAAATAAAACTTTCGGAAATATAAACAATACAAGTTGTAGAGCTTAAGATCGGCAGTAGTCAAATTAGATCCACAAGAGTGCACATGACTGAAAATTTCTTTTGGACGTGGATTTAACCAATTTTGCACATATTATGCCAAAAATATTCTCAAATGTGTTGTTTTACTGTAAGTATGGATGCTGCATTATTGAATTACAGGTGTCCCCCGAGATACGACTGTATTTGGGACCGAAAAAATGGTCCAAAGTAAGGCGTAAGTCGAAATAGTCGTATGTCGAATATCTGTCAAAGTTAAGTTTAAAACCGAAGTTGAAGACGCGAAATCTATGATATCGTGAATTTTATTTGAAATAATGTTTGATAATGTATTAATTTTACACCGAAAGTCGTTTACGTGATATAAATATCAAAGATCGGCTAGTTGTAGAATCTTTGGAAATGTGTTTGTAACGGTTTTCAGCACAGAAATTCAAAAAAAAACATCAATTTCTTCTCATTGACAACTTTTCACTGTCAAAATCAAAATCGTCGTATCTGCGAATCGTCGTAACTCGAGGGGGTCGTAACTCGGGGGACGCCTGTATTCGAAAATTACCTTTTTCATGCATTTATGACAAGTGTCCATCTTACCCACAGTGTCCATCTTTACCTACCTTCCCCTGCATTATCGAACATTATTTTAAATAAAATACACGATATCATAGATTCCGACTCGTCAACATCGGTTATAAACTTATAAACTCGACATGCGACTTTTCCGACTTACGCCTTGCTTTGGGATATTTTTTCGGTCCGAAATACAGGCGGATCTCGGGTGTCACCTGTACTTGGATTAAAAAAAAACGATACTTTACATGCAACTTTGTACTGTGTGATAATATCGTACGGATGTGCAAATCAACAGTGACGATAGCAAGAGTCAGCACATATTATAGCTTGGTTGAATTTTATTTTTGTTCGTTAATATGTCTGCATTCCTTTTGTGCACACAATAATATATAAAACACCTCACGATTGTTCTTGTTTTTGCTCTGGTTGCTGTTTTTTTGTCATTTTTAAACACGCTGATTATAAATTTCGCACAGATACACGAACGCAGATGCAACTGCACCAATTGCGAATTAGTAAAAGTCGTAAAAAATCATCACCACTCGCAAAAAAAAAACTCACGTCGTTATGGCATCATCATTTCCAATCTGTGTGATTTTCTCCTCATCATATATGACACACGTATTATTAAAAAAAAGATCGTATCGATTCCTTCCTAATATCAATCCAAAACATACGCTCTAATACGCTGGAAGATCTTCATGCATACAAAGTACAACCATTCCACCGCTTCTCATTGCCGGTCGGTTTACTTTTGTGGCTTTTCCTGGTTCTGCTTTTCTTAAATATACACAAATCCTTAGTCAATGAGGCGCGCAGTTGTGCTCTAAGAACTAAGTCTTCTTCTTTGTGGTTGGCACTATGACGCATTTTAATTTTTGTGTTGTGTTATTCTTCTTTTTTGTGCGTATTGTGATTTCTAGAATTGATTGCAATTATTTTTGTAAAATACGTTCCAAAACCATCCCCACACACACACATCTTCTTAAAATCCGATTCAACATCATACAAAATATTCAATTCTTTTGATCATGAGATATTCACCGCTTGTTCAAACTTTTAGTTTGGCTGTTTTATATAGTTTATCTGGTCCTTTCCTGTGTCTTCAAATATCTTGCTGAAAGATCATTTTCCCATCTTCTTCAATTGTATTTGTTTCAGCATTTCTTTTTCTTTGATAAATGAAGAAATGTTTCAATGAGAACGATTGAATAGATAGATTTTCCTTTTTTGCTCTGCTTTTACTCAGTGTGCTTTTACACGGGAGAAAGTTTCAGTTATAAATGAAGCTATGAAGCCTTTTTCGCAATGTTTGTTCTCTTTTTACTTGCTCTCTTCCGCTTCTATATAAAAAAAAAAAAACATTTCCATACATTTCTATACACTTTCTTAAAAATATTGATGACACAATTTAACTTAATCATCACTCATTACTATTTTTACATTCCATTTCCATCTGCCGCACATTCGAGGAGCTTACTTTAGTGTCGTTTTTCAACTGGTTTGTTGTGTTGTGATTATTTCTGTCAAGTTTGCAATAGTTTTTAGTCGTTTCGTTTTATTTGGTAATTAGCTCTTGGTTTAGGTTTTTTTAATTAAAAAAAAAAAGCTTCGTTAGTACTGACCCCACAACACCTTCATTATAAGACTTTGGTAGCAAGGTAAAACAGGGTTTTGCTGAGTGTTTTATTTCGAGAAGGCATGTTTTCACCTATCAATTGTACTGTTGTTTGTGGTTTTAGTAAAGTTCAGGCTTAGTCTTTTTAACCAACATTAGAGCATTCTGAATTTGTTTGCTTATATATGTATGTTAATGTGTGTGTCTGTGTGTGTTTGTAGTATAGTTCTATTTTCCATTTAAATAATCTTTTACATCTCATATAAAAAGAAAAACAATCGCCTCATTAGCCACGGATGGCACACGAACAACTTTAACAGTATGCTATAACGATACAGTTTTCTCCATACAATGATTTCTTTTTTTTTTTTTCACTGAGTTATACTTGTGTTTCGTTACTTTATAATATGAACAAGATGATCATCATTTGTGTATGTGAATGTGTCCTTTTTGTCAACTGTATTTGAATACCCTATGGTGTATAGTTTTTTGCAAACAACAAGGACCCTTGGTACTTGTTACTTGTCAAGCGTGATTTAAATGAGATATGGCTTGATAAACGGATAAAAAAATACATTAATGGCCATATTGATTTGGTTGCTTTCAATCGAGCGTAGCTTTCCTATCGCACCTTTTACTCCGATCTCTACCAATAGTCATCGTTACCCATTAGTTTGACTTTGTGTTATGCTTTGGCAACTGGTTAATTGCATTACTTCTAGAACAAAAAGATGATTACATTACATCTACGAATAGTTGAAACAATTAATAGCAAAATTAATGACACTGGTTTGCAGAAAGGAAATAAATAGTAGCGTTAGCGTGACTTTTTGGCATGCGCAATCGCATCGCTTAGTGTCGTGCGTGTCTTCACTGTTGCGCAAACACTCACACACTCACACACACAGTCATGTCGAGGTTGCCTCTTAGAGTCGTTAATAGGAGTTAATGTATATATGGATAAATTTTGATTGCCAAAAACAAACATCGTTTTCAAATGTTAATTTTGTGCCTTTTTAAAAAAGAACTTTACTTCGTTTCGTTTTTCTTTCCACTCAGGGATAACGTTTCCCTTTCTCGCCATTATCCTGTTTTTCCTGAGTATACTACTGTAACATTTTCTGCAATAATCATGATGAAATATGTTCTTCCAAATAAGTCTTTCCTGAAGCCCTGACGATTCGATTCTCTCCTTTTCATCCCTGTTTTCATATGGAGCGCCTTTAATAAGTAAAATGATGCGTACAATCAATCATAGCGTGTAACATGAGTATCGAAACAGTTCAATTAAACGAAAGATGAAGCAATCCATGGTATTAGACCTGGAACGGGGAGAGAGACTGGACCACGTGTCGTTCCGCACACGATTTGTTGCTGTCCAGCGCCATGGTAAGCGCTCCCCGTCTTGTTTGTCGGATTATATTTATTGAGTATAAAGCTTTGTACTGTTAATGATTGCTGTTGGAACAACTATTGTAACTGTGGAGAAGGGAAGCTTCATCGTTCGGTGCTGTCTAGTTGCGGAAACAAAGTAAAACAGGGGGACGTAAAATGCGTTCTTCGTTTGTGGTTTGTGGTGGTAGTGAACGATAAGGACTCACCGCACACCCCACATAACATGGTTTAAACTGGGCTGGTTTAATAATATGCTGCCTGTTTGCCTTTGTTGCTATAAATGCAAAAGAAAACGCCACATATTCTCAACTATGCTCTGCAGGTATTTGCGTATGTATGTATGCTTGTGTCGCCGTTTTATGTGGATTGTATGAATTGAAGCTGCACTAGAAGGATGTATAAAAGCTCTCCGATTCTGGAGGAGTGATTTAATTCTTCTCCCCTCGGTCAATGACACTGCAATGATGAAAGGCATCGTGTATGTATTGCTAGTTTTATAAACCTGTAACAGCGGATAGATTGGTTGGTGGTTGGGTGCATCTTCGTTGCATCACAGTCGAATAAATGATAACATGATAACAAGATACAAATATCTCTTCCCTATTGTTGTGTGTTTGTAGCTTCGTGCATGTGTAAGTTTGTGTGTCTATATGGGTTTTTTTGAAACAGGATGTTATAAAAATTAATCTCTAGCGCATCGTGTTGTAGTTCTGCAAACAATTAATGCAACAACGTGTGCGCAATGGTCGTCATTTGAACTTTGCTTTATGGCATTCATTTTTGTTCTTTTGCTTTTTTCCGATGCGTTTTTTTATCGCGTTATGGCAGTTTGGTTACATTTGCGCTTGCAAATTGCTTTTCAACAAATAGTGGATGTGACAAACATAAAACAAAACTCTCTTTCAATCACATAAGTCCTCCTCCACATAAGACTCCTTGGGGGTTTGGTTGATCTCTTTCGCTTTCTCTTTTGATTGAAATTCTTTTTAAGAATTTGTTTTTGTTTTTTTTTTTCCTGAACGCTGTTTGTGCTGAGAAGTTTGTGGCACTTGTGTGTGTTTGTATTGTGTTTGGAGGGGTGAGAAAAAAAATCGATAAATACATTCCTTCTTCTTATCCTCATTTCAATTTTCAAACAAAATATGTGTAATGTTGGGTTTTTTTTCAGTTTGGCACTCAGTTTCTCGCTCTCTTGCTGCCATGCGCTATTTCCTCACATGTGCGCTGCCCTTCCGCATGATTGGTTCATCTTACATTTCCTTCCGTACTCATAATAGATATGAGCACCCCAACGGCGCGTATAAAACTATGCTTACATTGTACGACCATTACGTGTGTAAAGTATATATAAATAGAAATATATAGTATATATATATAAACTATTGTATCATGACACAACACGGATTTCTCCCAAAACTCGCTGATTTGTGCAGCACCGGATTGCTTCCGCCGTTACTACTACAACTACTACTAGCACTACTACTACTATGACACATCTAAGATGTGAATAGTGTGTTGTTGTGTTGAGGGGTATTTTAATTTGATTCAAATTTGCTTCGCTCTGCTTTGAAAGCATCGCACTTGCTCGGTTCGCTTTCGACAATTTAATCACTCTGGTGTGTGCCCCTCCCCTCGTCTCTTCTGCCCGTTTAGTGTTAACATGTTTTCATTACATTGTTAATTGTGTGGTGTTACTCTTTGGCTTTCGATTGATTTGTATTGATTGGTTTCATTTTGGTTAGTTAGTAGCGCCCCCTGCTGGTGTGGTGTATCACTCTATACTCCTTGGATGTGGGAGAGCGGGGAGATTATTTGTTTGGTTTTTTTTTTTAAAGGATTAAAAAGGAGGAAATAATCATGAGCCACCCGTTTGTTCTTGTTATTCTTTGTTAGTAAAACTAGTTTTGGTTGTTTGTTGTGGTCGCTCGATCCTCAGCTCTACCCACCCCCGTCCGCTGACAGCAATCTATTAATATGTACAAATGTTTCAATCTGCACAGTACGCGGAAGGACACTTGCTTAGTGTTCTGCTGTTTGCAAACAATCTCTGCTCTTTTCTTCTTTGCTTTGCTGGGTATTTTCCCCTCTTCATTTCCCTTTATCCTTTTTACTGTATCTTTACTCCTTTCTTCTTTCATTTTCTTGTTGCCGTTTTTCCTTTCTGTTACGTTCGTTTCCCTCTTTCTTTGTTATCTCTTGTTATCGCGTACACCTTAGCACCTAGAGAAAGAGTTGCATAAATAGCACACTAACGCTAAAGCAGACAGACATACACGCACACACACACACACACTCACGCTATTTTAAAGTACGTAACAGCAGACATAAACTAATCTTACACAAAAAAAACTGGTAGATGAACACTACTCCACAAGCTGTGCTTACTGAAAACGTTACGCGCTCACACTCCTGAACGCTCACACTGGCGCCATATAATAATGATCTTATTCTTACAAAAGCCCTACACTCAATGACTGGTAAACCCTTTGCTGGAAGCTCCGTAATGGGCGGTGTGTGCTGTGGCTGCTGCCTGCTACTTGTTTATATTGATAATGACTCTCAGAGCTCGATCAATGCTTTTTGTTTGTTCCGTGCAATACCAACTGCTGTCGCACACACCTTGGGTGTGGTGTCGTCGTTGGTTTTCCTGTTTCTTTTTTTGGGGAGCCACCTTCACACACACTTGCACCTATTTAAAAATATGTAACAAGGTACACATTTCGTTTGTTTCTTCTTAGCACCACTCTCTATCTCTTACATTAACATCTGTTCGATTAAAAGCTCCAAACAAGCGCTCCTTGTTGCTTTAGTGCGGTGCAACAACACACATTGGGTTACATTGTAGAAATAAATTAGCGAAAAATATTAAAACAAAAATTTGCTAAAAGTCCTTACAGTCCAAGGAAGAATAAATAGAAAAAATCCGTAAAACAACCTAAATAAAAAATCAAAAAAACAAACATAAATACACCCATACAAACGATCTGACAAACAACTGTAAAGAGCGTAACAGAGAGAGAGTCGAAATGTGATGCATTAACGGCAATATGCGCTATTTGCGATCAAGCTTGTCTGATTTCCCTCTTGCTGTCCTCCTCGTGAAGATCGTGCTAATCGGCCCCCGCCGACTCGGCCATCGTTACCCGTCTGCCAAACCGTTTACAGCTCCCAACCGTTGCCATTAGCCAGTAGCGTTGTTTTGGCGTTGTTTTGTCCCGATTCACGCTCCCCCACCCGTAGCACCACCGTCGACAACGAAGACTCCTGTCAATTCCTATTGGACACTTGTTGACTTGCCTGCTGCTGCTGTTGTTGCTGCTGCTGTTGCTGCTGCAGCTGCTGCTGTTGTTGCTGCTGCTGCTGCTGGTGATGCTGCTGTTGCTGGTGCAGGTGATGTTTGCGCTTTTCACTCATGTGCAGGCGCTTGATGTGCTGTTCGAGGTTCCATTTGCGGCGAAACTTTTTGTAGCAGAACTTGCACTGGATCTTCTTCTCCACGCCGCACTCGTGGTTCATGTGCCGGAGCATGATGCTGCGCGTCGAGTACCATTTGCCACACTTTAGGCAGGGAAAGTTCTGCCCGTTCTTGCGTGCCATCAGGCGGGCCTGGTTCAGCTGGCGGCTGGCATCGCTGCCGCGACCGTACAGATCGTCGGTAAGCGAACCGAAGTTGTAGTAATCGCTCCACAGCTCTGCGCGCGCATATTACACATACGCACACACACACACACAGAGACAAACCAGCCAGCAGGTACGGTCACCAGGATACAACACCGTTGTTTGGCACCGTAACGAGGGATGCGTGTGTGTGTGTTCAATATTCGATTTTCGATTTTTTTATTTTAATGTTTGCAACGTTTAACACGTGTTCACGCGGAGTAAACACCAGAATGAAAGTGAAAAGGGGAGAAAGAGAGAAAGAGAAAAAGATAGAATTGGAAGAGAAAAATAAAAAACAACATTCTTTTCATTAGCAACCATTTTTCGATTTCGACCGGAGAGTAAAAGGAGATACAGACAAACGATTGGTTTGAATGTTCCTTTCAAAATTTCAATAAACACTATTTAACAAAAAAAAAAACAAGGTGAAGCTAATTGAAACAAAAGAGGAGAGCGAAAAAATGAATGCATTAAGGGTTGCACAGGCATAGGAAAATGAAAAGAAGAAAGGGAAGAATATATTCAGGCCTCCACAAGAGCTGTTTCCATATCCTGTGATATATAGATTAGTTAGTTGGTGTGAGGGGCGGTTTTAAAACAAAGTGTGTTGGTGTGTTTTTTTTTAAATGTAAATAACGTTTTAAACATTCCAAATTGCAATCATGTTATCTCCAATCAGCATTTGAGCGTCGATGTTAGTCAACAACACACTGGTGGTTTTATGTACATGAGAAATAGTTAAAAAAAAAAGAAAACGAAAAAACAAAACAAATTATATGCGCAAGATGCAAAATCAAACCACACAACAAACACGCACACACGCACAGGCAGGCAGCAGCAAGGTTGAGTCGAATGAAAAAGTAACAAGTGAGAGAGAAAAAAACGTATCGGAATCCGCAAGAGCAAAGCAAAAAAAAGAGAAACGTGTTTCGAGATGAGGGAGGAGAACACAATCATAAATAGATGTACTATATTGCAACAACCTCAACGGAAAACGAACCAACAACCAATTTGAGGTCCCATTCTGTGTATGCAGCAAGTCGAGACAAGAATTTCGTCAACTACTTGCATCCCCCCGTGGCGACTCATCGTTTCCAGGTTGTTGGAATATGGCTAACCCAATAAACGTCGTAAGTAAAGCTTCCCCCAATTATCCTTACGAAGCCGTAACGAATAACAAACGGTTTTGATCCAGCAAATGCAGAACTCCTAACTTTGTGTGATCAACAATTGCTTACGCATACACATAAACGCTCACACACACATATATATATATATATATATATAAAGTATCCCCACGTCTGCTGTTGAACGATGCGCACGAGAAGCATGAATGATGTGTGTGTGTGTGGTAGCGGGAGGATAGGTAGGTTGGGCGGATCAATGTTTGATATTTGTTTTATTTCATTTCTATGCACACCGCTTCACAATTAGGACTAAACACGCACATTCACACAAACACACACTCACACACATGTCGGATGACGAAATGGCCAACTAAATGGCCAACACATAACACAACACAGGGGACGGGCGGCTGTTGTGAGGACGGGACGGCGACGATATGGAGATGGAGAATGATAAAAGGAAACACTCATCCGTTGCAGAGTTGCCCTGGGAGTGTGTTGTGGATGTGTATACGGACCGCATGGTGGGATCCACACCAACGAAGGTTAACGATCAAATTCTGCTAATAAACGATCAATCATAAGCCAACGAGAAAATACTGTATTTGTCCCACGTAGATGCGGATTCCCACGTAGTCCCACGCGGGCCGTGGTCACAGCGGCTTTTTTTTTTAAATTCGCATTGAAAATCGACAAATCGTGTGGATTCTTTAGCCTTTCGTTAAAAGGCACTTTAGTTGCCGTTGCACAGAAACCTGTAAGAAACAAAAAAAAAAGTTAGTATAATACGAACTTTCCCTTACCATACGGTATCGTTTGATTTTGTACACTATTACCTGCACCACTTATTTTCTTCTTAATTTGAAACACTTTACGATTCACAAAGGCAAATGAATGCCCGTGAAAAAACGTAAACAAATATATTCATACATTTCTGTGCATGTACTCGAGCACAATGCGGAACTGCAAACTACCAAACAATAAAAGACACATGTTGTTTTTTTTATACAAATCTTAGTTACTCTATTTCATTATTTTCTCACTCGCTCGATTTAGGATCGCGCACGTACATGCTCTTCCACTTAATGCAAACAGCAGTAGCAGCTTCATGCAAACAAATTTGACGTAAATCGCAGGTGTGAGGTTGTTTTTATGCCTTCTTTGCGTACGCTAAGCCAAAACGCGCGCTCTAAACACGCTCACAACCCAACAAGAAATGCTTGCTCATATACATACAAACTCTAAGATGTAAATGGAAAGGAGAGCGTTTACAAATCTGCAATTTTGATCATCTTTCTTCCCCCTGCGTAATCGTCCTTCGTTTTGCTTTCTATCAAACTTGTTTCCAACCCACCTTCTGTATGGCGGGCGTCCGAAGGGAGTTACTCTTTTTTACATGTGCGCTTTTTTAGCTTTACATTTTTTGTTCTTTTTTGTTTGCTATCAATTTCGTTTTGTTATCGGCACAGTAGCGTCTCATATCGTAAATAGAAATAGAGCAATTTAAATGTCTTTTTTCTTTCGATTGCGCCACCTTAGTACAAGCTGTCGGAGACGGGACACTGTGCTGCAGACCCAAGACACACACGCAGACGATTATATTCATCATTGTAAGTAGCGTATGTTTTTTGTTTGTTCCGTTTTCAGCTCTATCCCTTCATTTCATGTTCACGTGCTACTTCCTCACCCTTTGTTCTGCTGTTCTTATTGTCCTCCTAATTGAACAAACTATTGGCACAGTATATGTATATATATGATTAACAACGTTTGCGATTCGTCTTTAAACCGCCTCCCAGCAGAGCAGCAAGGCGGCTTTCAGTATAGTGCGCAAAAAACTATAATCTTCTCTATGCTCAAAGCACTGTCGTATGCAATATTTAAAGAAAAACGCATCACTGAATCTCAACCTTTCCTCATAACACACTCACAAACACACTCGTCTTAGAAAACAAAACTTTTTATAATCAGAATCAAAAACGGAACCTTATGGGGCGTCACTGTTTCACCTAGCACCTGGGCAAGCAGCGGCTGCCGTACAACTTGAAAGCTTCGATGTACACACAATGAATCTTATAAAATTTAGATCTCTTCAAATCAAACAATGGAATATAAAAAAAAAGAAATATTCAAAACGTATTGGAAAGCTTCTCTCCTAACTGGGGGGCATCCTCCTTCCGTGGGGTGGTCTAGAGTGGCATTTCCGCCGCAGCCAAGTTCTTACAATTCACACACTTTTTTTCTCCTGCTTATCGTTTCGACTCAGGCATTTTATCTCAGCTTGCTGTGTTAGCTCTTTATTTTGCGATAAACTACAAACTTATTGTAAGTAAACTTTTGTAACAATCTTCCTCCGGCTGTGCAACTTAGTAATATAGCTTAAGATTCTAATTTAATGTTCTGTTTACCCTAACCGCACTGCACGGTGCTGCACGTTCAGCTAGGCAAAACAATTAACAGTACACCATGTATTGTCCCTGCTTGGTTGATTTCCATGCTTCAATTACCGACTGTGCCAGAGTTGTTCACAAAAATCTGATGGACGATAAATCTGTTTTTTCCTCTGAAAAGTAAATGCACCTATATGCGACGTATATATGCCGGATTGAGTCAATCATGTGGATCATATGACCAAATTTAATAAACCATGAAATAACTAAAACCTAGTTGTGTTGTATGCCCTGCAGCCATTCCTGTCAGTATCACCATTTCTTTATCGAATTTGCTTCTATTATATGTTTAAGCGCGAGTTGTTGTTTGTTTTTCTTATGCGTATGTGCCTGTGTAACCTAGAATCATAACCAAACGTAATGCCGGCCATTGTCCAGATACCAGTATCACGATACAATGTCGTGCATAATAAAAAAACATCCAGAACAATGAGGTAGAAAAAACTTAGGAAAATTGAAAGTTTATAAAATTAGTCATCTCAAATCAGCACAAAATTATAAAATTCGTGACACGAATCTTATCTCGCTCGCTACTCATTGCCCCATATAGAAGCATCGTTGCACGACGGATCCGTTATGGAGATCCCGGGTGCCATTATTAATGCCATTTCCGGCAGATGGAATCGTTTGACGTTGTAATACGCGCCTAATAGTAACAAAACTAAGGTATACTAACGAAAATGAAGATTAAGCTACTCCGCAGGAGAAAAGTAGAATATCGTGTCACGCATAAATGGACATGTCAGGATGCTTCAGCGAATCCTCTCAGAATCACCTGCTTATGGCACTGGTTAAACTGAAAGCTGCTGGGGCGTTAATATATTTCACTATGAAATTATGCCATTATGTAAGAACATTACAGTGCGGGCTCCTTCTCTTTCTCTATCTCTATCTCGGTCTTTCTTCTCTAGATCGTCTTTCAACACCTTACGGATCATCATTGTGGGAGCAAAATCGAACACGAAATCAAATTTTATGCATACTTAAAGCCGATTAATAAGCTGGTTCATGTAACAATGGCAAAGATGGAAAACGAGGCATAAGAACGAATATGCATTCATGCATCTGTTTTAATCGATATCGAATAATGTTCTGGAGTCATTTGAGACAGTTTCAAAGGTATATAAAGCACTTGAAGGATAAGAAAAAGGTTACTTTTTCTTAAATTCAAGTCCAGTATTTCCATACCATTGACTTATTTAAAAAATAACAGAATATTTGATCCTCCAATCCGCAAAGCAAGCATATGATCGAGGAAGCCTTGTCACTGTACCCACTGCTATGATTCATTTCCTGTGTGAAGTGAGCGAGCTCTTACTAACTTATTTGTTGTAAATGATCAGTTCTTGAATATCTCTGTTTGTGCTAGTGTTTATCTCTCTTTCATTCGTCGAAGTTTAACTTAACATATACAAGATCCTTTTTCGTAGCCCTTAAACTCTCACGTGACACACACTTTGTCGCAAGCAGCAGAGATTACCTTCTTTTCTTTTCCTCGTGACACTTGCGTGTCATAAAGTATGCGCGCGCCCTACCATATGACGAACAGAACTATTTCGAAGGGAGGTAGTGGTAGTTACTTTTCTCGTGTTCGTTTACTTCTCTTCCTTCTCGCTCTTAGTGGTTTTGCTCTTAACTTGTTGAAATTATGACATGATATGCAGGGTTAACATTACTTCTTACAAACAAAACACTTTAAAATCGTAGATTTCAAGTCGCACACACTGCGCAGTGAGCCGCAGAGGTACAACCTAACGTCGAATGAATCAAAGTACTAATACTTGGAATGAAAAGAACGTTACTTCTACAGTTAAAGATTAAACGAACAGTGGAAAAAAGACACGTAGTAAACTTAAACACAAAAATCGAATTATCAAAATAGAATTAATGGTTGTAAAAATAGTAATGAAAAGCGGAATCATTTTCCAAAAGGTAGGACAAAAAAGGGAGTTAAAAAATAAACGATACAGAGCACGATGAAATTTGAACATGAAAAGAAACATTAAACACAATTAAAAAACTACTCTTCCTGGCTCCATTCTCTTTCCCCTCTGTTGAATCCAGCGAAAAAAATCAAATCAAATCGGAACATTTAGTACGAACATGCAAACGGCCGTGTTCTCTCTTCACGTCGCAACTCCGGTGGTTCGCACGCTGCGTAACTTCGCCTGCTGTCCGGTGCTCCCCTTCCGCTCAAATGATTAAGTTTATGTTGCTGGGAAAGTTGTCAATAAAGTGATGGAACTCGAGCAGCCCATCGCGGCGATGACGTTCCATGTGCTTGGCCAGATTGCGCCTTTGCGTGACAATCTTCGGACACAGCGGGCACTGCGCACCCTTTCCACACTCCTTCATGTGTCCGCGCAGAGCGCTCAGCTTTTTGTACTTTACGCCGCATTGCGGACACACGTAACGTGTTAGGCCATCGTCCATGATCACTACTTTGGGTTCCAGCATGTCGATGCAATCTAAAATTGGTAGCACAGTGAAGGCATATCCACAACAACACCGCACGCCCAAACCGTTTGCATGCAGCACACACATACACACACACACATCCACACACACACACACACACAAACATACGTGTGAAAGCACCCAATCAACCGTGTGTGGGAAGGCGCGCATTTCCATCGAAAAAGAGAAGAGAAAAGAGAGAGAAAGAAAAAAAATACAAGAAAATTTATTATTAGTCGGTGATAAATGTGCTTCACGACTCTTTTAGGTGTTTGTTGTTTTTGTTTTTTGTTTTTTGTTTTTGATACGTATGAAAAGCTAATAAGAGACAAACAAAAAAATATAATTTTGAACGCAAGAAGAAACATAAACAGATCTAAATAAAAAATAAATAAATAAAACAAGAACAATCTACAAAGTACCTCAAACAATAATTTTAAATAGGTAGCTAAATAACTTAATACCGAAATAAGGTTCGAAAAGGTAACGAAAGGAGCAGGAAGGATACTAGCACAGGTGAGGTGTGTGAATGAAAAAACAAAATGCCAATCAATTGAAAAAAGGAGATAGCGAGAGAGAGAGAAAAATAATGAAAGGAAGAGAAAAGGGAGAAAAAGGAAAATAGATGGAAAAGGAAAAATAATAAATAAACATAACGAAAACATAACAGTAAACGACAAATAATGATAATTACCTTCGGACTCAAGCACAAGACTACAAGTCCGAGTATAAGGTTATATTCGTAGCTAGAACGAGACCAAGCTAGAACAGCGCTACAAAAGACGGATGTAAAAAGGGGGTGTTGGTACACAAAAGAAAGGAACGCAGCGAGAAAACAGAACAGCATACGGAGGAAGAGAGAAAGAAATAGAGAAAAAAAAGAAAATACTTGCTAAAAAATGAAAAGAAGGGGAATAGAAAGGAGAAAACAACATTAACAGCAGAAAGTCGGACTCGACTGGCTACGATAAACAGGGTAATAGTAGAGAGCGTAAGAGAGCAGCGCACGCCCAACAACGTAATGCACAATATTTGGTCACATCCTATTAGCCACTCATCCTATTATCACCCAACATGCGCCATTCGCCGTGAAACGTACTTCCGTACTTGTGTAGGTAATGTGTAGCAGTAGCAGTAGTCCCCGACTAATCCGTACAGATAGAGAGCTAAAGGACAGAGATTTACGATTTCGGTCGTGTTTCGGTACGCTAGTGAAAAGAGCTGAGATGAATGAGTAAAACAAACGAGGTAAAAATGTAAACGGTAGCAAAACAAACACAAAGAACGGCAACTAAAATGCTACTACCATTAAGAGAGTTTGTAGCTTCCAACATCTACCCGGGTTCATATGCTCCTTGCAAAAGATCTAATGAAAACAAGCGCTCTATCCTTTCTCTAGAATCACCGTCACCACCAGCATAAAATAGTATCATGTTGATTAAGAATGGAGAATTTTGTATGAATGAAAGATTTTTCTTGATTTTTTGATTAAAACCAATACACTCTTTCGTGAATGAATTACGTACAAGAAATTGAAAACATGCTTGGCGCTGTTACCATTTTCATTTTGTTCTTTTGTTGTTCTTTTCAATAGAAAATGTTAAATATACTCGTTTAACTTTTATTACTCATTTCTTCTTTTTGCCATCGTGTTATCTTTTTTACTTTTACTTTCGTCCCTTCCCTATCCGACACTTTTTGCGCTAACTTTTAATAACTTATTTGGTGCTTCTGCGAAAATGGTAGCAAAATTTTCTAATTCGTTTTTTGATTGTTATGGTCCTTCATTCATTTTGCTACTGACTTATATAAGTGAATAGTAAAAAAGCGTACGCAATGTCACACATGTTGTAACACTTAGTACTATCCTGCTATTGCAACATAAAAAAGGATACATGCAAAGGAACCATATACAAGAAAAAATGTAATTTGCATGTAGTTTTTTTTTTGTTACTCTATTTTAAGTTACATTTTTTGGCAATTTGGAATGCAACCGTTAACAGCTAAAAACAAACAAAAACAATCCTTTCCTCTTTTTTTTTTGCTAAAGTGTTTTTAGTCGCTTCTGCTTGCATCTTTTTTAATGTTTTAATCTACCTTAAGCAACGTTCCCTTTGATTTTTCCGTTACAGTTTCTACCTAAAGTCATTTTTATCACACACACTGAGGGACGCCTCGCCTTCTCCCACAATTAATTCCTCAGTAGTAACCGGGGCTCTCCTTGTGCACGTTTAGCAGATGCCGGTTAAGAATGAATGCGTAGGAAAACTTCTTCTTACACTTCGGGCAGGAGTAACGTCGGTCAGCGTTACACTCATTGCGCAGATGACGAAGCAGCGAGTATTTGATTTTGTATCTGAAAACACAAGGGATGAAAAGGGTGGACCCACAGCACGTTTTTTTTATGGAAAGGGTGAAGGTAGGCATAAAAATCAAAAACACACACACACATACAACCACACACACCAATATACGATGATGGCGCGCAAGAAGTTGCGAAAGTAATAATTAGCAGCGCCCCCGGACGAGATGGAGATGCACAAGCAAGCAAGCATGAAAGGAGAAGAAAAGATGAGAAGAAGAAAAAACACATAAACATTTACACTTTTACGCTGTTTAGAGAGCGATCGGTCATGATCAAGCGCTGAGAGAAAGGAGGGCCGGCGGTGGTAGAGGGATGTCGCTTATTCAGCTCCGGATGGAAAACCCCGCGGCACCGGTTTTTGACACTGGCCGTTTGAAATTCAACTCTTCTTCAAGCTGCAAAATAAGACCCCACCGCACCACTCCAGTAGGTAGTCGCACTTCTGGCTCATGACAAGGTCGGTGGCGCTTGTGTAGAGGTACAGAAGAGGAAACCAACGTATGGCGCTGACGGGGCGCCATCACAGCGAGCGAAAGAGAGAGTTCGAGAGGAAGATGTTTGAATTCCATCGGCTCAGTATGTCGGACCACCGGTGCACATGGACCCGTCCACACCCCTTCCACACTACTCCCTCCCTCTCCACTGAACGAGACAGAGGGGCAGGAATGCGCCGACAGGAGGGGGGGGGGGGAAGGAATTCGATCACACAAATTTGTCTCATACTTTCGATCACAAGAATCCGCCGGACAGTGAAAAAAGCCCCGATCGTCTGGTCGCCCCACCATCAGTGCCAGATCGTCGTTCAGCGAGCTGGGCGGCTGGTGGTGATAGTGGTGTGCTGCCCCACTCCCACCGGCCGCCGTCGTAAATGCCATCCCAAAGTGGCCGTCCTCAAACAGGGAGGCGGAGGGCACCAGGACGCCTTCGTCTGCACCGATCCGATGCAACATTACGTCCATCTGATCGCCATCCTCCACATTCTCCTCCTCTTCCTCCTCCTCTTGCTCCCTCTCCTCCCTCTGGGCTCCATTGTCACGCGCGAATCCTTCGCTCGCAAGCGCTACCGGGGTGGTGATGGTAGCATTTTCTTCACACTTCACCACTTTCAGCTGCAACCGTTCCTGACCCGTCTGCGCCGTACACGCACCGTCTGGAAAAAGAACAGAAAAGAACAATATGTTAGTGAAAAGTGTTTCCAGCTTCCCGGACCGAAGCGCTGCACATGAGCAACGACTGCACTTTCGTTTCGGTATCTTCTGCCTCTCGTTTTGGGGGATGGCAGTGAAGTGCGCACGATTTTCATCATAACCCACCCAAAACGAAAATGGGAAGAACATTAACAAAAAGGTATCAATACACAAGGGTAAGCCTATGAACACAAAATTAATATGATTACATTCGACATAATATGCTGGGATCGATAGGGAAAGAGGATGAGGGGATGTGTCTAGAGGTTGAAAAAGGGTCATGTGCGAGTGTTTCTATGTTTGTGTGTTATGTTTTTCCAACTTTTTGTGGTGATAAGTGCGAGAGAGAGAGAGCTCAGGTCTGAACCAGGGTCGGCAAAAGTCTAAAAACAGTTGAGTATTAAGTATTGTAAGTAGTCGAACTGCACTTTGGTTTCCAAACACACTAAACCATACATCACACGCACACACGCACACACATACAAATATCAACAGTCACGCGCACATGCATTCGTAAAACACACGCAACAGCACGCACTCGAGGACGTTTCTCCTTGTGGGCGAAAACGAACACACTCGAACTCGTTCCACCTCGACGCTTCATCAATCATCAAATTTAACAAATGGACGAGCGAAAAACGAATCGGCTGGAGAGTGGCCGGCGAATACATAATCTTGTAGGTTTTATCGCTTATCACATTTCATTTAGTTTGGTTTCGCTTTTGTATTTCCTTATTTTTGCTCCTTTTTGTTGACATTGTTTAATTACGTTTTGCTTCTTTTATTATTTCACCTTTCCAACTTTTCTCTATATTCAGATTCGCACAAGCAACTAATGTATATTATTTCACCTTTTTCGCTCTGTTCCTTGCTCACTTTTGCATTTCAAAACTGCGCGCTTCACACTCTTGATTACCCCACCGATGATCTAACATCCGTTCGGTTCTTAATATGTGTATATAAATATATAGCTATATATATATATATCCCATACATACATACATACATACATACATACATCCGGCGCCAATTGTGTGATCGATCCTTGCGTGTTTGTTTCTTTTTTTTATACATTCAAAACTTCTTTTGGTCGACTTCGACTAGTAGTGCCCAGTAGTGTTTAGAGGTCGATCATTCATCTTCCTTTTCTTCATCGTCTGTATGCATGTTACTTTTCAGTGTATATATATATAATATATAAGATGTATTCACTTCTTTTTTTTGCATTAATATTTATCGTTTAGTATCTTGCAACCAACCTACACGCCCGGTGTAGTAAGCCGCCCGCTTTCTCTTAGTCGCGAAAAAGTTATTAAACAAAATATTAAATGATCATTAGTTTTGGTATAAAATGTACACTGTTTCTCTACACACGCCACCGCTGCTACCTTCCTTAAAAATTTAAGCGCTTTCCGTTTACTTTCCGTTGCTGTCACAGTTAATTTTCCGAAACTCCGATTCTGATTGACCGTTATTGGAGGGTTTCGCTTTTTGCTCTACCTTTCTGTTACCTGCCTTTTTTTGTTACTTCCCGTTTCTCGTTTCGTTAATAAAGGTGCACTTAAGCCTACAGGTTGGTTTAATTTTAAGCAATGCTGCGCGCACGGTGTTGGCCCAACCGCGTCCACGGACTCGTATCCGTGTGTAGTATGGTTAATCACTTACACTCTACACTTATTACACCAGTGGTTACACGCATCTTGCTTTTATCTTTTCGTTTCGTAGAGATAGTTTAAGCCGTTTAAGGGTGCGTGTGTGTGTATGTGTGGATCTGTGGTCGCACTCGCGTTTTTGTTTTACTTCTGTTTTCTCACAGAACATTTTAACCCCTTTTCGCTGTGTGTCTCCCCGTGTCTCAACCTATTGCGACAAATGGCACCCCCCCCCCTTCCTTCCCCTCCCCCCGAAAAGATCGTAACCATAACACATGATCGACGCACGATCAAGGCGCCTTCGTTCTCTCCCGTTTAACTTGTGGTAACTTTCGTGTATTCGTTGGCATTGCACACTTGAAACACAGCTTAAGATTTCGCTTTCTGGTAACTTTCCACATTGGCATGCTTTCATTTCGCTTTAACTTCGTATTGATTCGTTACAACATAAACAATGTGTAAATGTTATTTTCTCTCTCTCTGCTGTTTCTGTTCGGTAACTTGGTGTCCTTTTATAGAACATTCTTATCCTGTCATTGTTTGAAATCTGTCGTATCTCGTTACTACACATTGCCAGCTTTTTTATCGTGCCACACTCACTCAAACACACACACACACAAACGCTGTTAAGAGCCAGACTGTTTCACTGTTCCTGCATTGCTAATCTGTCATAAGAAAACAGACTGAAGAGATCCAATTCGTTGCTTTGCGTGTGGTTGCGTGTTGTGTATGTAAAAATGGCGATATACAGTGTTCGGCTCTTTTAAGTAAACGTGTCCACGTGTCATCGCATCCGCGCATTAACTCATCCAGTGGCATAACTTCCCTACCATTCAATTTGTTGTCCTCTCCCCCCACACACGCACACACCATACACACCAGGGATCGGAAAAACGGATCACAATTCCATTGTCTAACTCGATCCCACCAGTTGCAATGTTTTGTTTTGTCTACTCCTTAGCCCTGATACCACACTCTCCTCGTCCTCATCGCTAGCCAATAATCACACACATATGTTACAAAAAAGAAAAGTTTCGCCAAACGGCTTACTTCCACCCCACTTTCCGAATCCAGTACGTTGCGAATTGCACAAAATGGTACTTTTTCACGATACAACACGATGGTAAGATTCTGTGCAGGGGGGGGGTGG
>KB665799.1:6214-30768 GCA_000349065.1 Anopheles quadriannulatus
ACTATAACACATACAATTAGTATTAAACATAATTGGTATTAAATTATTTTGAAGTATTTATGGAATACGAGGGCAATATGTAGCTCATTACTATATTTTGAATTTTCATGAGTTATAATATAATTTTCCTTGATGTTAATTGCTCACTGCCATCATATTGCATTTATATTTTTGCGTTCCATTCAAACACTCTCTACGTATATCAGTACCCTCTTTTCAATTCGTTTGAATATATTTCATTAGGCTATTGAACGGGTGGTTTACTGAGCTGGCATAACTCTATGCAAATTTCAAATTGAATTTAAGCATTCCTTTTATTCGTACACTGGTAAACCAAGACTATCCGGATGTAGTTCCGTTACATTTAATGTGCAAGGCAATATTTGTTATATTATTGTACTATTACGTACAAGTTTCACATCGTCCTATCTATAAATTTCTACCATTTCACTGTTTCTTGTATGCGCATCACTTTTGTTATCATATTCACTAAACCAACTTCCGTTCCCACCAAGCAATCAATATTTTGTTTGTATGTTTTTTTTTCGACGGCCTGTGGTAAACTGACAAGTAGTAATTAGAACATTCGCCGGTTGTTTACTATCAATGTTGTTCGTTGGATGACACCAATCTGCTTGAATTTGGTAATTGACAGTAGGTTTCTATACGATCCTTCCGGTAAGTATTTAAACGTTTCTCTACTAGCTAGCTGTAATTTGATGTTGTTACAGATGATATAGGTATGAGTACCAATACTTTTTTATAAATCTCTCTGAAGCTCTCATTGTTTCTCATTTCATTTCCTTCTTCAGAAATGGTCCGATTGTCACCAAATAGATGTTTATGCATGCAAATGTTCTTTTAACTATTTCCTTCCTTTAGGCGCTTCGACAAGAATAGCGCATGCTGGTGTCAATAGAAAAGACGAGTACATTAGGCCGATGCGAAACGTGGGCTTTTAAGAATCATAATCAAAGTATAGACGGTACGTTGTTGGATTGATAATTGACGTATTTTACCGGTGTGTGCTACCACGATAAACAAACACAGAAGTGGGATCTGAAGAATGGAAGTTGCTAGTAATCAGCGATTCATTCTGACCGATCACCAACGGTGCTGTAGAAAATGCAAATAAGGTTGCCAAACGCTGAGCCTCCCTAAGAAAGTACCATCAAATGGTAACGCGACTGTTTGGTCGAAACGATCACAACCAACCACTAGCCAGTATGCATAGTCAATGAACTTTCAGGAGCGGAAATCAATAGCCGGTGAGTGTGAACTGGCTTAATTTGTGCCGCATATGGCCAATGACTCATGCCGTAGATGGTGGCGCACCAACTGGGCTGGTCTAACTGGTACGCGGATGGACGGCGGATGGTCACTTTTGGCTATTCCTGTCATTCATCGATTCTACCATCCGTTACTGGGGTCGACTTAGTGGAACAGAAACAACCGTAACACGGCTACATGAATGATCGATTGAAAGGGTAGTTTAAAATGTGGCTTCCTCTTCGGCATACTGTACAGCGTCTTAGCGGTTGTCTAGGCATGAACATACAGAATGCACAAACATAATTGTCAATATTGAAATGCACTGCAGTAGAATGTTAATTTTTATTTTTCTTTACGCCAAACATGCTCATGTCATTCAGAAACCGTGGATAAATATGTCGTAATCGACTGCGGGCTTACTAGTAAGTAGAGAGCATGAGGCAAGATATTTTGCACTAAGCTGTAGATATTTTATGTTTAGATAACTCTCTTTTATCGGTAGACTCAATTAAGTAATTTGACATTGTTGTCCGAAATGCTACTAGATATTAAACATAATTGGTATTAAAGACTTAGACATCATACGCACAATTGAAACTGTGGGTTAGCATAAAACTATCGTGCGAAACATGTTGACATCTTGTTTCCTGAATGTGTGTTCTTCAGTACGCCTTGGATACCGTCTTACCAATCTATTTAAACATGCTCTTCATGCTAATTGTCACCAACCACCAGCCATAACACAGTAGCGTGGTACGTGATGCATTCAACACCGTTTCATGTGTCGACTCGAATGCATTTGAATGTGAAACAACGTTTAATAACCAATAATAAGAAGTTATATAATTTATGGTTCAGCCACATATTCACCGCCCTTCTGTCCAATCGGGCATTGTATGCAAAGTAGTTTCGATTGATGAAATGGAAGTTCTTTCTTACGAAAGATCGATGACACTCGTAGAACGTGCCGAAGATCAGTTTTCCATTCATCACATTCTTAAATTTAATCCAATGATATGCCCGACCACAGCCGTAGGAACCAGTTGAATTTTCTGAATTGCTTCGATTTAAATGATACTGCACTACCAGCGACATCGGTACAGTCGATGTTTTGAATTTGTGTGTTCCTTTGTATGAATGTTTGCGTAAAAATAGGCGCAACTTAAAATAAATCAACATTCAAAATTGTTCTCTGTAAACCATGGAACGTATAATGAATAACTAAATTTCCATTTGGGAGTGGTTTGATCGTTAAAACTAGTATCATGTTTCTTACTATATTTGAGATTTCAGTAATATGAAAACTATATGAAAAAACTTTTTCTTTCAAGTAATATATACTAGCTAAAAAGACAAAGAATTCATAATTTGAAGAATAATAATAGAAAATATAAAGATAGCTTAAATTGTAGCATGACCGTAGTTGCAAACGTCGAGCTTATTGGAAAAATGACATCTGAGAAATACCAGAAAGAAATCTGAGAAATAGTAATAGTAGCTGCAATAAAACCATACAGTGACACATTTAATTGCCTTGTGTGTATTTATGAAACGGTTAAACTTAAAAAAAGTTTGCAAACTTCTGCAAATACGTACATACCAAATAAACAGAACAACAGAAATTAACTTATTTAAGTAATGAAAAAAGCAAAATATTAAATATATAATACTAGATAATAAATGATCGTAGTGAATGTACGTAAAAGAAAATAAAATTTAATATAATATTATTAAAAGAATAACATAGATATGATAAATACATTCAAATAATACGATTAAAAACTTAACAACATGTATAATAGTTTTAAAATAGAATTAGAATCCCCCAGAATTTGTAAAAATTGTCAATAGAATAGTAAATCTGTTAATAAAACGTTTAATTGTTTAGTATTTAGAAGCTTTCGTTATGCATTGTTTTTATCTAATCAGTTCTGCAATTGGTAATGTTAAAATATTTGGAATATATGACATAGAACAATATGTGACTGGTACAAATTCATGTTGATCCTTTCATTTGTGAAGCACTACATTTGCTTTATCTTAAACTAATAATCAGCGTCTTCTTTTCAGTGTTCGTCGTTGTCATGGTAAAGTTACAGCGTCACTCAACTTTGACATTTTAAATCATAACCCCATGCACACACATGCTGAGCTGTGCTCACGGAACGAGTATGTGAATCTCATCAGCATGGTCACTGTTCATCGTTGGTTTTGCCGTGTGGAAGATGTGTATCGACTCATGTATACTTGCCTTTATCAAGGAGACTTCTTTGAGGGCAATATGTACGAATGTACGTTGTTGCTTTAATAACTGCATTATATTCCAGTTGGCTATACCTACTCGCGTCTCTGGCCGCTGATCAAGATGAAACAGCTAACGGACAGTAGTGAGAGCTGGAACCCGATGGATGCACTGGGCTGGCACGAGCGAGGACTATCACCCATTCGACTGTATGATACTGTACTGATGACTGTTGGGGAGCTTTCTCTGCAGAATTGATCCAATCTCATGCGATCCTATTCAGCACATACATACATATGTGCTTCGATCGTTGCTTTGGCGATGGCGCGACCAGCTATAAGATCAATTTTAATTACTCTCTAATGAAATGAGCAAGTTAATTAAATTTTTACGATTTGATTTACTGTCGGTGGTCTCTGGCCAGTTCATATTGCGCCGTTTAGTGTATTGTGATAGAATAGAGATAGTTGTGTTGTGGGATGGTGATATACGTGCTAGTCTTATGGAACGTGTGCGAAAAACCAGTCAGAGTTTCACGAAACTGATTATACCAGGTGTTGATGAAGTATCTAGCAATATTAAGAATATATACGAATTAATGATTTATTAATCGGACTGGTTCACAACGTTTTGTTTCATTTTATATGATAAATTGAATGCGTTGTGTTAAGCTTTTTTGTTTTAATTATTTTTTATATATTTATTTTATATTTTATATTTTATTTAATTATTTTATTTTATAGCTGTGTTATTGGTGTATCCGGGTGGGGTCGAGTCCCGATGAGCCCATATAAACGGTGATCCCTTGTATGTTAAATCAAACACAATTGTATCGATTTAATAATAACATTGGGATCGTTTTTATTGGTTTTTACTTATGATATCGATTCTTCTTTTTTTACCCAACAACGGTTGTCGTTCAAGGCCTGCTTGTACCGCTTGGCTTTCAGTGACTTATGGATTACTTATGGCAGAACGTATGGGGACATTTTCCATTCGGGGTTTGAATCCATGGCGGGCCTGTTGTAAAATCTGGAAAGTTGACGAATGTACCACTATTAAAACTTTATCATAACCTGTCAGGATTAAAAAAGTTTTCGTTAATTGATTAGTGTTTTAAATTTGCAGAACTGATGAATTATGGATTTTAGAGCACGAGGGACCTCTGGCTAGTATCATGTATTGTTGTATATTCATACAACAAGTTTATTGTATTGTAGTTAATGTTAAGTTTCTATTGAATTCTAGAATTTCTGGTAAAATTTTTACTTTGCTCAATGGGTTCAGTACCTAAGAAGTGATACAATTAATTAATAATAATAATACTAATTCATTTTCTAACTGTAAGGCAGTTAAAAAAACAGTAGGAAACTTATGATTTTGTAGGTAACAATTTTTAAACAAATGAAACAAAATGCAACAAGACTGCATGCACTCTCTTGAAATTCAGTTGTTAGAAAAAACGCAGGTGTGCCAAAGTTTCAGTTGTTATTACTTTGAAATTAAATTGCAATACATTTTACCAAATAGCTGTTGTTTCGCTAATCCGTGCTCGAACGTCACTCATTACGTTTTTTTGTATTATTGATCTATCAGTTCGTATGTTGTATTAGCAAATTCTCGCTTCCACAACTCAACAGTGAGCGGCGATCCATCATTGCCATTGACAGTAGACTCATGATCAGAGTGTTTGATCCATTTGATCACGGTTTGCCTTTCTCGGTACCCATGCAACATCGCATGAACTAGACAAATCGTTCCCTTCCAAGCTAATCTCTTTAACACACCAGTCAACTGCAGTTTGTCGATCCGTACCATTCCAATCCGGATGCCCAATCGGTTCCAGCCGTAGGCCTAGCACCGGGTGGTGTACCTTTTTGATCATCGCCCAATAATATATCGCAAAAGGGGCTTGATTTCGAGTTGACAAAACGCTACGGTTACGTTCGTTTGACCGCCTAGTCTGGATGCTCAGAACTCGCATCAATCATCTTCGTTTGAACGAAACTTTCCAAATTGGACGTTTTAGGACCTCAGTGCCTGAGGAAAATTTTATGGATCCTTTTCCTCTGTCTTTGATGTTCTGCTTTGTGCCCTATGCGTTATGCCGTATGCTTGGAATCAGCTCGTTTCGATGAGCAATAGAGCTATGGGATTTTACGCATAACAAATTCTTCCAACAACTACTGAGGCGCAAAATTTACGCTCCCGCTGATTTTTTTTTCTCACTATGCAGTGTGTTGATTTTTTAACCTCCTGTGAGGAAGGCGGAAAGGCCGGCACAAAGAAATGAATGACAGAACAGTTTCACTTTTTACACTTTTGTCGGGATCAAACGATTAAACAGAAATAACTCATGCTTAGTTTTCACCGCCTGTCATTTCATTTGGAACAATATCAGTGCGTTTCAACCGTTGATTGTATAAAATTATTTCGATTGCATCGACGCAAATAGAAAAATAGAAAGCCAATAGCTTAAAGAAAATATTTGGATCATACGCAGTCGAAAGATGCATGGTTCAGTGAGCTAATTTTTGTGTTTTTTGAATGAAATTTCTACAAAAGATTTGACAAAATATAAGAACGTCAAACCAAATATAAAATCCAATATCAGGCAGTAGGCTGAACCAGTTTAACTTTAATTATAAAATGGCCATAATTGAAAAGTATCTTTTTTAGCCGGTCTGGTGGTACAGTCGGCAACTCGTACGACGTAACAACATGCCCGTCATGGGTTCAAGTCCCGAATAGACCTTGCCCCCATACCTAGGCCTGACTATCCTGCTATGGTAAAAATAAGTCACTGAAAGCCAAGCTCACTTCACCAGTGGGTACAGACAGGCCTTGACCGACAGCGGTTGTTGTGCCAAAGAAGAAGAAGAAGAAAAGTATTTAAAGCAAAGAAATGTGTTATCAGAAAAGTTTATTGAATGAGATCAATCTTGCCAGCGAAGGTATAGAATATACAGTGAGAAGGTAATCTTTGCATAATACACATTCTCTTTTTTTCACATAATTCAGCAATTTGAAAGACAAGTTTGTAGCATGTCTTTAAAACACCTGCACACTTATGACCCATATGAGAAGATGCAATTCATTAGGAAATATATACTCATATTTTCAAACTGGGTGAACTGTAAAGTCGCTTCAGATTGGAGATTCGATTTATATATGAGTTGTCAGATCATAATGCATATTTTATTCGGATAAGTTTAACTCATGATGTAATTGGAAATTGAAGAAAAATTTCGGATAAATTAAACATTTGTTCAACTATATACTTCACGTCCCAGCTGAACTTTCTTTTTATTGCCAAAATTCATTTACGGCCATCAGGAGATGTAAGTTATAAATATGGTTTTCATTACATGCAACAGTTTGCTTCGTAAAGATGATTAATCAAAAGAAGGCGCACCTATTCCGTGAATGTCTGGCCGTATGTTATTATAATGGGAGGAAAACAAGGGTTAAACTATCAACTCTTTTTTATAGCTCATTTAGCGATAACAATAGGAGAATGAAAGGGTAATTTGTTGGTTGTTGGACAACTGGGGTGCTATACCGAGAATTCGTCAATTGAATTGAAGTTTACATATCGAAGCTTCCCAGGGTGACGAAGCTAGTAAATGGAATGTTGTGAGGTGTTGAATCTACGATCGACGCACATGGGTGGCTAAAGATGTTCGATGAACTTGTACTTTGACAGGCACGTTTTAAGGTACTTGAACAGCAATTTCAAAACACTTTTGATGGAGCAGCAATTTTCTATTGTAAGGGTGTGTCGGGGGTTGCTTTTGGGTCTGCTTCTTCACCGTCGACGAATAAACCGTTCGGAAGAAGTGTGAGGCAAATATTGTCCTGGGCATGGAGAAGCGAAGCTGTTCGAGCTTGTTCGGCGAATTGATTCCAGTTTCATCGTCGTTGGAATGAGAGCAAACCAGACGTCCGGCCGACAATGTGCGCTTTGGCTGCATCTCTAGCACAAGACTCTATATTTGCGATTAAACTGTCATCAGCTGTCGTTGAGCGCTCCCACGTCAAAAGGGGTTGCTCAGATTTTGTTAGCAACTCTTGGAACGTCACCGACGCAAAACACTCGACATAAAATTTCAAGAGTAATCATCCTCACGATTTGCGCGGGTTTGAACGCTCCAATCCGTTCACTTTTTATGATTGTTTAATTGGATGATTTAGGAATAGGATTTATGCTCGATTTAGTCTGACTCTGGTTGAACCCAGCTCGTTGTGCAAAACTGGCGCACTGCGAGCTAAAGTGTCACTTCAAGTGTACGTAATATAAATAATCCCGCGAAGCACCTAGGAGTCCTCTGGGGGCGTTTAGAAAATCGGAATCAAAGGTACACGCTTTACGGTTGGCTTTGTCGCAGTCTCGCAATTGCTACATTTCCGTATATCGCAACGGGTTAGTACTTGGCGATAATTACGAAATGGGCTAGTGTTGCCATACCGTCTTTCGTACATAATGAAGGTAAGGACACTGCATCGTTGCAGTATCGGTTGCACGAAGCTAAAATTAAACCCAAATCAGTGTAGCGATGAACGACCAATTGATCGCACAGCAGCGTGCTTGATTCGCTGCAATATGCTAATAGTGATATAATTGAACTTTAAATTAAAACAAACCACTGCAAATGAGGTTCGTTAGATGCTTGGCCGTAGATTGAATGCATTAACAGAGGATAGAGTCCTGCTGCATGCATTCAAAAGAGTACAGTTAGTTTGAATGAGGAGGTTGACGGAGGTTTTGTGGTTTTGATGTTAATAGTTAATAACACACTGCAACATATTTAAACAATTCAACAGGTACTGCAGATAGTTTAGTATCCAAAGTTGTTCACAAAAAGTATGAAAAGTGTGAAACAGGAGAATGAAATACAGATAATTCTGAAGCAAAATGTTTAATTTTTGAGATCAACTTTAGGGAGCATTTTAACCAAGGTACAAGGTGTATTAGTTCATAAAGTTATGAAGCATTTTCTAAATAATAAATCATACTGTTAAATATGTCTCCTTTGCAAATTATTTGAACAGCAATGTCAATGACACCAATAGTTTTGAATCATTTGAATATATTGTCGGCCATTTGACCATAGGCATCGTTTATATATCGTTCAAAACCTCATAATTTACAGATTGTGGATGCTACGTTTCTACTTAAGTGGACTGGATTTTCAAGCATTCGAGTTATATGATCACCTTGCTCCATATCTAGAAAAAACAATCTTGCTTGTTTTTTTGTTGTAAACATAACCTTAAAATATCTCACTGGAGGCAGCGGGTTACCGAAAACTCTTCCACTGATTTGATCTTCAAGTTAGCTCCGCGCTTTGCATTTGCTTTCATTTTTGTTTGTTTACTGTTGCATCTTCCGTGAAAATTTACTCGGCTGTGGAAGCCATATCTTATGCACATAACTTCAAAGAGCATTCGATCGGTGTGAAGCTTGTGGTAGAATTTTTCTCGATCTTCGATCCAGCGATTGGGTGAGCACGGATTGTGGTATTCGGTATAGGGAGGTGTTGTTTTAGCAAAAAGGTCATTTAGCTGCGCTATCGACTCGTTAAATCGCACACTTGGCTCGTTTGGCACGTCTTAGGGTGAATAAAAATATAATAAAAATACGTGCAGACTAGCAGGCAAGCAGCTCTCGATCAGAAGCTCATGGATGAGTGCATTCCAGGCGACCTTACGTTGCTGGTGCCTTGTTGCGCACTGCCATCCTCCAGAATGGTAGCCAGTAGAAATATTCCTGGAGCATGTCGAACAAACACCGAAAGTAAGGAAACTGCATGAGTATCAAAAGAGGAGCATTCGGGTCGAGGTATAACACCTTTTGGGAGAAGCGAAGTTTGCACGATGGTGACAAGAGAATATTTGGAATTATAGGTGCTACATGGTAATGCGTTCGAGAGATGATTTTTCGAGGTGATATATTGATCTTTATGTTCTTTCGGTCTCACGATCCAAGCAGGCCCGTTCAGGCTGTATTCAAACTGAAGTGTCGTCTTGAACTTATATTCCCCAGTCTTGAACGCACGGAACTTGACCCGGTGGTAGCGTCCGAAGGGGTGCACCAAGAAGAGCAAGAAAAAGAGAACAGAGGCAACACTTTCGACTGCTTCATTCTAAACAATGCCGGACCCCTGTAGGGTTTTCCGTTACCGAGGATGGCAATCGATTGAATACCGTTTAAATTGTTCGTCCTGCAGCTCATTCCAGGAACGATCAACAAGGTGTGCGCAGTGTTAACGATCTTTTGGCCTGGGATTTGCTCCGGTAGCTTCCAACTGTGCCATGCTGATGAGCCCTTGCACCGCCATGATAACGGTAGACAAAGTGGCTGATTTTTAAAATGTTCATGCAAGGATGACACTACCCTAAAATGTGTCGTGCCAAAATTGTTGCGGTCGGTAGAGTCGTGTTTTGATTACATTTTGTCAAGGTTATTGTTCATTGCGCACCTTGGGCAAATGCATGAAAACGTCCCTGTAGACCGATCCGTCTTGCTGATTGTTTTGGAAGCTGAAATAATTTGATTAATGATGGCTTTTCGAATGAAACTTTGAAAGCTTTTCAATAAATGTTGAAAAAAAAAATGCAGTCCAACAAACGTTTTGTTCTAAATATGGGACTGATGTATGATTTGCCGTATTGCTTAATCTATAAAATTGATATCTTGTAAATATAGTCTCCATTTAAGCAGTACATCCTATATGAACAGCCATTTTTGAATAAACAAAAATCTAACAATCCCACCTAACACGAATTTCTAAAGAACAGCTCGCATGAAAATGTAACAGCCTCTGAGGGCGTCGATCTTAATTTCGATAAGATTGTGTCGATAAAAAAAGTCAAATAGCTTTTTTTTCGATGTGCCTTTTCTCTGAAGTCAGTGTGCAATGAAATGTTCCGGTCCGATTTGAGTTAAGATAAGCCTTGCTACTTTATGACTTGGGTAAATTTGAAACCATAAATTTCATCAGGTGCTCGAAAACCTAAGACATTCGTACATGTCTTTTATTGGATTACTGAAGGAGCGAAACTAAAGATATATTTTCTCAATACCACAACATTGTGTGTTCCGATAATGCTGTTGTTGTAAAAAGGACATACACTATTCTCTGTTCGTATTCTGATAGCTGGCTGGACTAATTATTTTGACAAATCTTTGACACAAAGACCTACAAAATGATCTAATGCAGTCATGTATTTTGGATGCCTATTATTACCACGCAGCCAGATAGTCAGTAAGGGGGACGAGGTGCCGGTCCATGCGAGACTTGAGCCCCTGACGGGCATGTTATGAAGTCGTACCAGTTGACGACCGTACTACGGGACCCATGGGCCAATTGTAAAAGTAAACATACAGTTAACTATTTGATAACAATATTCACTTCAATTATCCTTGTCATTAATTTTTCTTTCTACTGGTTTAAACATAACGAAGTTTTTGTACTGTCAAAATACGAATATTCTTATTGATTAAAATGTCTATCTCTAACATTATATTTTCATAACACTATTGTAATGATCAATGTTGAAGAATTTCAAAAGAAGTTTCTCATCGTTAAGATCTAACAATTGTTTCCCTTTGCTATGCCATTGAGTGGTCGATTGTAATTAATACTCCCTTTTTTAGAACTCGTCTGTTTAACGTTTGGAACCTTTGTCCTGATTTACTTTATTGTGTGAGATATCTATTGAAGGGACATAAAAAAATCAACACATAATAATTCTATACCCAACCTCTTTTAACCTCGTTCAATGTTCCCCCAATATAGATATATAGTTAACAAAACATGAAGAAAAAGCCATAAATCTGATATGAGTTACGATGTCACCTGAATGGTTGTCGATGTAGCATTGTTTATGAGGGCAGCGATATGTTTAATTTTGAATGGGAAATAAATTAATTTACCTCATGGAAAGGTAAATTTCATAATATGTGTAAATCAAACAATCCAATTTCTCCGTTCTTTTTTTTCGTAAGAAAAAATATCTAAAATTGAATCGAAATAGTTCCTTGCTCTTTATGTTACAAAATTTTGTTTAGACAAAATTTAAATAAAAATTAAACAAAAGTTGAACAATAAGGGCCATCATTGGACATAACTCATAATATAACACATAACATTGGAGATATTTGGATAGTATATATATACATATGTATATACATATAGAACACGAGGAAAGCTATCAAACCCTAAAGGAAATCATTGAGATTTAAAAATAATAATTTAGAGGTAATCTGTTTAAAGCATGCAATGTCTCATTTGTTCCACATTTATTTCCGCTCAAAAGAGCGATTGTAGACGAACGTTAAAAGTCAACTAAGAAAAGTCAACCAGTACAAAGGAAGGACTTTAAGTTGATACTTTGCTAGGATGTCTATACCACTGTAATATTAGGACCATGAAACGGTTTCTGAAAGATTAGAGCGCATTAAAAATTGCAGCAATTATGTCCTTTCCTCTTCGTTTCCATCTACACCTCTGTTACTACGGTCGTTAGATTTGTTTTCATTCCGGTTTGGTTGATTTGGCTGTTCTTTTTCTGTTTGCTCCCTTCTATAACAGAATTCTGGATTACCCCTGCGGAACTTGTGCTACGGTTTTTGGATGTTCTATAGAGACATCAATTTATTAATTTACATCAACAGTCTTTTTTGCCACTGCTGCTCGTCGTCCTAAGAAGCATCCCGTCCAACGGAAACAAGGCATTAATTCTTGCTTCAAATAACTAAAGGATCAATTTAACCGCAGGTACCGTTTCCGGAAAGGGAAGCACAAGACGTAATGTACTGCAGTTTAAAGGAGATTAAGACGATTCAAAGATGTGGGATTTTTTTTTACTGCAGAGGAATTAAAAGGCTATAGCTTTATACAAGCCAAGGATGGATAAGAGGCAACTGGAACAAACAGCCATTAATGCACAGAGGAGATCTAGATTGCTGCCATCCTACTTGATCTTTGCCATCCAAAGCACTGCATTTCTCATTCCACGCTGTATGCTGCACAACAATAATGTATATTACATATCATCGTTTTTAAAGGGAGTCAGATCTTACCTTTTAATTTTGTTTGTCTGTCTGGTTGCAAAACAGAATCATTTTTAAGCAATGACATGTTGTTTTGAGGTAATTAGATGATATTCGAATTGTAATGTTGTGCTTATCTAGCAAACATACTGAAAACAAACATGCAGCAAAATAAGTATTCCTACAGATTACATATGAACAATAGTTTCGTACAATGGTTGTTTGTCTAAAGTATGAAAACAGTAAACTTAAACTAGCTCACTAAATTCTTACAACATAGATCAATTAAACAAATATTAATAAAGAGTACTGAATAAAATGTTTTTAATGCGTAGCGTAAAGGTATGCTATGGTATACTCGTGTACTCTGTTCTGATTAAAAATTTGCTCAATAAAAACGACTTTAAGTAGGAGTAGATGAGATGCATTTCATTCTGCAATTTATTGTTTCTTTGCTTTGATTTTTCCGACCGAACACGCACATAGAAAATAATAGAAGAGCTCTTACAGTTCATCAAGTTGCTTACGGTACATCACTCTTGAACCACGCGGTCGACATCTATCACGCTATCTCTTGCTAGCTCACATATCTCTTCATGAACGAACTGATCATCTAATTGAAATCTCATCGTCTGAAATGAACACTTGAAAATGTTCCCTCTGAAAAATGCGCGAAGCTTCGATCCGAGCCACAGAAATAGATCATCGTTCACTAGCTGCCGCTCGTTGATCGACACTAAGACGGGCTTGCAGTCCTCTCGAAAACTTTGGAAGGCGATCGACAACCGTTACTGTGGATCTTCTTTGATCAAAGCCCTGGACTGAACTGTCGAAACTTGGCACACGGATCAAGTGAAACTGTTCCAAAATATACAAGACGTATACAATAGGATTTACTCCAATTTTCCTCTCATTCTTTCATGGTGAGAGTATTGAGGATGTGAGCGAGGAGATGGATAGAAGAAGAGAGGTGACGAGCCATCTTCAAGTCCTGCCGTTAGAAACGCTCAAGCGAGCAACGATTGTCGATGCTACATTTGAATTGTTTGGTTGAAGAGTGTAGCCATTTTTGCCTGCTGATAGACGATCGAAGCATGTTGGCGTGAAATGATGATGATGTTTGAGCTGTTGGTATTGCTATTGATGTGATGGACGCTTACATCGGATGAAAGGCGTTTAAAAAAAGAGCATAGCCCAAAATTTGAGACCACGAACAAAGGATTGAATCTCTGCTTGCTCGATAGATGTGTTGAATTTTATTGAAAAATATTTGACAACTATTATCTTCAGTTTTTTCCTTCACTTAACCACTTTGAACGATGATCGAGGTCTTTTACCCTCTCTTCATGGCACACGGGGGTGCTTCCACTCTTAACACTTCCATTATGTTCTCCTTGTGTCTACGCGGTTGCCTATTTTGAATCTAATCATTCCAGTATCATATAAATGCCTCTGGCAAGTCAGTCATCGTTCGGCTTTACGATTGATTCGTTTGACGTTAATTTTCTATAATTTGTGTATCAAAATCAATAATTGAATTGTTGAAGTTATGAGAAAATGTTGTGCTTTTTAATCAGCAAGATTTGCCACATGAGCCTGGTGGAGTAGGTCAAGGATAAAGATGTTCAAGCCAGAAAAGGAGCAGAGTTGTTGGCATGACAGATAATCTCGATGACTGGTCTGAATGCGCATGAATTTGACCGCATATAAAGAGTAATATATTTAATCGATGGATGATAAGGATGTTTTGAGTGATCGAGTAATTTGAAAAAAATTGCTGGTCGAAAAAGTTTGACAATTTTGTTTTTTTTTTTATTTCGCTTTATTCTCAAAACATACTGATCCAGAAAAAGCACATAAATTTGCATTTGTTTTCTTAATATTTCAAGTGTAAAATTGAAAAATAGTGTGTTTATGGAGATGTTATTCGAAAGTAATTTTATTTTATACATGTATCAATAAATTAATTCACATACAAATACATCAAAAGTATATTGCTTTTAGTTGCACTTCAATAATTCAACCATAACTTGTTTTACCTTGCAATGTTACCAACTACTTTTTTAATGTTTTAATTCAATAAGAATGTAGCAAACAGGAACATGCTTGTTACGCATTTGTTTGGCAATAAAATTGTAAAAAGTGCTTAGATCAATAACAATTGTATCATGCGCATTACAATTGGCATACTGATTACAACGGCTCTTCATGATACAGTTTAGATATTTGAGGAGCATTGACATTATTGTAATCCACACCATAAAATGCCCGAGATATATCAATTTTCACACATGCTAGAACGTTAATCTCATAATTATAGGGAACGTTGAAACAAAATTATGTTAATGAGACACTCTGGCGCACGGTTCATTCGTTTTTTCAGCCACGATCACCTTCGCCCTTTCCCATTGAATGATGATAGACACAAAGCACACGCTCACTGAGCACCTCTTTTGCCCGTTGTTCCAGCTTCGACTCCCTGTTGAGAGGAAACCGAAGGAGCAATGAAGAAATTGAGTTGAGTTTCTCCCTCACCCTACCTGGTTTGACTACAACTATGTTTTACGTTTCCCAAACCCCTCAATATCAACAAAGAGAAAAGCTTCAACGAAAATATTTTGATAGGCATTTCTATTCGGATCTCATTCATCTTCCTAGCTGGGAGCGAAATTGGATTGCTTGTAGCCGTCGTACAAGATGGGGACGTCGTCTAAGCCAAGGCAAATGGCAATGAAACATAAGGTAACGGCGTGTGCTAGACTGGCAATATCAGCCCGATCATCGCACATGTGACGTATTTTGCGCCCGAAGGTTAATGATAAATATGAAGAATCTATAGTGTCTTCACGCATAGCAGGTTGAATGTAAAGACGGCATAGCCACGAGCAGCCCATAAATGGTGGAAACCGCCCGACGGGGGCGTTGCGGGATCGACAGAGCCTGAGAAACACAGAAATCGGTTTGTAAATTCAGATCATTCAGAGGGTCAATCGTCTTGCTCACAGAGGCACATAGCAATCACTACTCATGTAGAAAGGTTTCTGGGAGGACGTGTTTATTCGTGTACAAAAACACCTCGATTTTGAAACGATCGCGGTCAGATCCTTACGTGGAACTGTATGGCTGCGCATCAAGAAAGGCATAGGAAAAGCAAGAATCCATATTGAGCATTGTGTATGCCGAGTTCCTGAATTAGACACTGATTGGATAGTCCCCGAGGCAGCTGACAGTGATTAATAATCGTGAGGATCAAATGGTTCAGCAGTGCTCGGTTCGGTGATTTCTGGCATTCGTAACTGCACGCGTTCAAATACTTTCTGTATCAAGCGGGAAGTAGGCTCTTGTAGAAACATTTGGTTTGCATGATGCATGTGTTGCTCCGAATGACAGCGATAAGCTTCAAAATAAAAACAATACAATTCACCTGCACGCAAAACCACCTGTTCCCGTCTGGAATCTGCCTGCTCGGACGATGCTCGCCAGCGATTAGGCTCAGGTCACTGATAAGCAGTTCAGACAGCCTAAAGCATGGACTCGTACTGTTTGATGAACTATGCTGGATGGGGAAATCATCAATTTGTTTTAATTGATAGATCGTTTCAGGGCTTCAACGCCACTTGGAGCGGCATGACCTTAACGAGGTCACCGTGATTGATTAATCAATACCCGATTAACCGCTCGGAACCAATCACAGGGCGACCAAATTATCGCTCATTGACATGCACCTCGTGGCGAGCTTTTCTTCTTTGGATTATCGACAAAACCTTCTCCATGCGAGGCTTTATGCAGCTGGAAAGGGACGATTTGTGGAACAAGTGTGAGAAAACATACATACATCCATCGGAGACCTCCCGAATATAGCGGTGATTAATGACCTCCGCTCGGAAAACGATCGTAAGAAGTGCAAAATGGATGCGTGTTCGACTGAAACGCAGGACTAGTATTAGCCAGCTCAAATACTTGGATAGGTATCAAAAAGAGGAGGAACGCAACACCTTTCTCGGACGGAATGTACGTTGCAGCGTTCGTGCGTGTCAAGTGGTTATTAAGACATTTGTCGATGAATATTGGAACAACTTTGAGAGTCTTCGCACCTTCACGGAGTACATCGTTGGAATGAAATGGTTCACGCCCAGCTCCACAGCGGAAAATAACTATTTGCTTTACGCTATGTTTCACTTTTGGTTCGATACATTTTTGATGCTTGAAGGTGTTAGATTGAACGTAATTCAAAGAGTTTACTATTGATACACATACGAATCAGATTGTTTGGGTAGTGAACATCCCTGTGAACTGGCAGTTCAACAATGATGTGAAATTCTCAGACTGGGCGAATAGTTCAACAGATATCAATCATTGGTTAGCTTTTAAGGATATGAAAAATGATTCTTTTACAAGATTGACCAACAATCTGCTCACAGGCTTTAGCTCGGTAACATTAAACGCTATTTTAGAGATATTTAAATTCACAAACTAGATCTACTGCAGGGAAATCAGCAATGCAGTATTAGCAGAATTTTAGAATAGTTTTCACTTTGAAACAGTAAATCAATTTTTGCCAACCCATTGTTTGCTAATCATACAAAACTTATTGATGGCTTTGACTTTTTTCAATAAAAAAAATCCCTTAAAAATCAGTATGATCCAAAAACTTTGCTCGTGAAACGTATAACAAATTGACAACGATTAATCGTCATCAAATACGTAGAATTGTATTGCTGTTTAGCAATTTATCGTCGCAGAGGATAGGATGCACGGTTCGATGTCTGGAGAAATGATGGATGATTTCGAGTTCGAGTTTAGGCATAATTGTACAATGATTTTTATGTAAATATTCTCGCAAGCTTTCAAACGGCCCCATGACGTGCCACTGAACTAAGAGATGTACAATGACCGTGACCGATTTTTATTTATCGAGTCAGGTTTCACTCGTTAATGCATTTATTAGATAGAGTTTATCCAATAGAATCTATATTTCTATAACATTATAAATTTAATCGTTATCAACCATTAATGAACAGCTACATACAATAAAACATTTTTAATTATTCGAAAACTTTTCATCTTATATTTCATAAGTACTTAGACAACAAATATCTAATATTAAAGAACAATGCATTAATAATATACAATAAAATAATAACATATCGAGTATGTTGTTATAGCGTATCAGCTAAGTACAACTAATTTTTTTATAATATCTGTAAAAATATGATACGATATGAAGATATGCGATGTGAAATAAGAATAAAAAATAAAACAGCCTAGAAAACCATTGAATGCTCTATGTTATGTACAAAATGTCACACGTTGTCATTGATTTTGATTGTTATCTTTCCGTATAAAAGTGGAGAAGATTTCTTGGAATCAATTAAACCGAACATTTCTGTCGTTAGACTTTAAAATGAGATGATCAAGACAATGTTGATTTCTTACTAATCGAAGAGTACTATAGTTATTCTTCTTCTTCTTCTTTGACACAACAACCGCTGTTGGTCAAGGCCTGCCTGTACTCACTTATTGAAATGAGCTTGGCTTTCAGTGACTTATTGTTACCATAGCAGGATAGTCAGTCCTACGTATGGGGGCACGGTCTATTCGGGACTTGAACCCATGACGGGCATGTTGCTACGTCGTACGAGTTGACGACTGTACCACCAGACCGGCCCTATAGTTATTACAACTATAGTTATACAACTATAGACTATAGTAATTACAATTTTTAAAATTCAAATAGCATAATAACAGAATATGCATGTTTATTGCATATTAATGCATAAATATATTTATGCATATGTTAATATGCCTATTGAAATAAAGTCAATTGAACCTAACTCGCCGATACAAATGCACTGATATTTTGTAAATTTTATTATGTAATATAATTATTCTTTTATCTCTCGTAGGTATCAATGGTAATTTTATAAAACTTTGTTTTTAATTTAAAATATTGCTGTCCAAAACGATTGGTTTTGGAAGTAAACAAAGGATATATGACCATGCAGAAGTGGGTACGGTTAATTTAGGTTACATACTTCTGCAAGTAGACAACTGGACGAAATTTTTGGTAGCGTCTACTTGTCATAACTATCTTTTATATGGCAAATTTTTAATGGTTATTATTAAATTTAAAATGAAACTCGTTGATGAGTCTGGAAGATTGTGATAATCACATAATAATTTATCCTCATCGGCGATAATATCAACAAAACAAATGACTTCCTTTAGAAACTAGTTTACTTTAAAATTTATTTTAATAATGCGATATTTCATTTTGTAATAAACAGCTATTGTAATATTTTGTTTACTAACGTTAATATGATTTGTCACACACTTCGTCATCTAACTCTTAAGTAATTCAGTAACCTCTGCCAGGCTGAATAGACTGCCTGTCATCGCTTATAGAGCATTATTTTTACACCTCGCAAACCAACTTACCAACTTGACACTTTGGCTTATCATGCTCGAGCCTTCCAAACAGCAGTTGGCGCTTGTCACTTGAGTTTTGCAACCATGCAGCCGTGGCATGAGATAGCCACAAAACATCGCTTGCAATGTCGTTCCGTCTTGATTGCTTAGGGTGTTGCGTTTTTGTAGAGGGAACGGTTCATGACAATACCTCGCTTCCTCGGTGAGAAGTTGCAATTTCGAAGCAGTATTGGATATCAACTGCACACGGTTTGCCTTCGCTTACCCTGGCATCCAAATGGACTACTACCATCAACTTGCGGAGCGAACCGATCATAATCTGTCAAAACTTCATACATCTCATGTTCATCTTCAGCACCATTCCGTTCAACAAAAAGGTCTTACCACTGTAGTTGTAATTAAATTAAACTTTGCTCTTCACAGCGCTTGTAACTGGTTTAAGATGACTGGTATGTGAAGCTGGACCAAGCAAATCAGATAACTGATCGGTCTGTGTCCATTTGCTCCTGCGCAGCTCTTTGATGGCAGCTCTTGTATCTGACAAGAAGTAGTCTGATGTGTGTAATGCAAGAAGAGTTGTAATTATGATGACTGCAAAAATAGAGTCCAGGTGCAAATTCTTCGGGTTGAGAAGAACGTGAACCAATGTTACAGACAATAATACTGTGCATTTTTTTAATGTATTGAAGTTTATAAACATAATATGGTCTAGCACCTACTGAACACTAAAAAAGTATGCAAGTGTTTACGTGTTTTGAGAAAACCTAAAACAACAATTCGTCTCAGAAAACATTTGCTTACACAGTAATTGTTGCTGTCAGTCATTTGCGAGAGTGCGCGGCTTGCAGTCTACATTATTCAACATTGAATTATCAATGTCTATTACAAGTTAAAGCAACGGTAAGCAAAAAGTCATCGTAAAAACCAATTCTTAGCCAGGTTCTATTGAAGCTACAACTTGCAAAGTGTAAGTCTACATGCAAGAGCAAGAAACAAATGATAAGCGATTAATATCCACTGCACTCTAATGTCAGATACAATTTGTTAATAAATGTTCAAACTCTCCCATGAGAAAATTACTCTTTTTATTCCTTCTGTCTCGAACAAGAAAGCTGGGTCGCAGGTCTAATGCGTCAGAAAGACGGACAGTGTGAAATCAAGCAATAACATTGCAACAGTGATTTGTTGCCCGGTACTCTGTACAATGATCTCGATGAGGTCGGAGCACTATCGGGGAACTATAGCATGTTGCTTTTATCTGTTCATACGGCACGGACGGGTGTGGCACATAATCGTATATACCGTTTCGGTATGCTAGATTGTATTTCTTTTACCTAAGAGTGATCATATCCAATGAATAAGGAATACGATTCTAGGAAAATATTGTTGCTTCCTTGCAAAAATGGTTAACTAAATGGTTGATTGCCTAATTGATAACATAATGATGCTTATGAAACAATGTTAGTTATGGTAATGCAATTATCGTTAAAAAAATCGTATAGCAGCACTATAGTCCATTGAAGGGCGACTGGATGGTGTAGTAGATACATGCAATGGCTGTGAAAAGTGATCTAAAATCGAAAGAGTTTGAATAAAACTTTCGATTCTAAAACATGTTTTATAGAGTTTTTGAGCCGATTGGCATCATTCGCCTTTTTGGTTCTAAAACTAAATGACTCTTGAAAAAAGTTGAATATCTTAATTTATGGCAATCAAAGAGCGTGAAAGTTCAGAACGCCATCTCCAAAAAACAAAAAATAACAATTCCTAATGTACCGGAAACTGGATACCTCAAGCGGGCCAAAACTAGTGCACCAAAAGAAATACGGTGATAATCACCATCCACAACTTTGATCCTTTGGAAACAAATTACACCACACACATAGGCAACTTTCCTTACTTGCCCTTTTCGGCACAGTTTATCTTCAGGCCCTGTATTCTTTTCGGCACGCTCTAATTACATTGGAAAAGGTATTCGTATCCTTGAAAAGTTCTATGCATTCAACAGCATTAACGATCTCTCACACATTAGGGAGCATTTTCTGGCAAAGCGCTAATACGACTGTATCAGGTGCAGGACCTCACAGGATGATATTGTCCTTTGGGGCTTTCCGGGGTTCAGGAAGATCTGAAGAAGTTATATATGAAATTAATGATGTGGTTTGATTTTGATTGCTGCTTATTTCCTCCATTCGTTTACTTCCTCCCAACGCATCAATGTGAGGCCAGTGGAAGCAGAAAAGTTGCGGAATATTTTTGGCAGTTAGGCTGTTTCTTTTTATCAAGCGGAATTTCGGCTCAGCGAATGAATGAACGAATGGCTGCTCAAGTCAGGAAGCTCGATGCAACACTTTAAGCGTTGTTGTATCAAAATTACACAGATTTTCGGTGATAACATGTCAGTGCAAAATAAGAGCCAAAACTGGCCATGAGTGTCGACCGTCATGAGCTGCTACCAACTTTCAACGGCAGCTCAGCACCGAACTTACCCCGAAGTCAAAGAAGACACCGCAACGAACGATGTTTTTCATCGCGTTCCACCACATTTTAGCCATCGGCCTTCCAGCGTCAGCCTGTTACCTTTAATGATGGTCATTTTCTTGTTTTATGCTGGTACCAAGGTACATTAAAAACGTATAAAATGTGCAATCACTACTTAGTTTACATAAAATGCTGCTCTGCTTTTCTTTCACATCGCCATTTACTGTACGCTTTGTACAATGCGAAGCGTGATTATTCGAAAACTTCATTCCGTGACAACGGATCCTCGATCCGCATTGCTTTTGCACTCTTGATGCTAGGTACACGTTTACGGAAAGTGAAATTTACATGCGTAATTACGCCGAAATTCTACATTTAAACTGCAGTCCATTTCGCAGCTCCCGTTTTTGCAGAGGGCGATTATGTTGAGCTCATAAATTTAAAACTATTACTGTTTTGAATATTTTTATCATAAATTTCAATAAGCTGTTCTGTGCGTGTGGTATTGGACCAGCCATCCGGCTTATGCATGAATGCATGTAAGAGTTCACCTGCTACCGATAGTTTCATATTGATTCGCACCTGTGCAGTTTTGACATGCATGTTTCAGTTGCAAATGTAGCTTTCCATAGACGTGTGATTGTACAAAATTGCTACAAAATGTGATACTAAAAACTTCTACACAAAACGTTTGCAGAACCAATTATTCTGCAGAGTATACATTTCACAATATTTTATGGATTAAACTATCACCAGGATGTATAGTAGAGGATAGAGTAATACAAGTATAAGGCGTCACATGCGATCTTGGAGGATACTTGCATTACAAAGCTAAAGCTATTCAACATGTTTGTCAATATGGTCACGGTTTGATATTTCTGATTTCATTTCAGTTATTTTCTATACGAGAATTGTCCGCATGCTCAGGTCTATCAATCGGATCTATTCAGATTTTTATACCATGCATCGTCACATGCATCCGAAAAGGCAAGAACGAAACAAAACAGGAAGCAAAGCAAAAGTTGAATCAGGTTGCTGTCGGTGCAGTGAAACAGGGACATAAAATACATAAATAAAACATGACTTGTATAGTTGCCAGTCGTTAACAGCGATGCGTTTGCTCATGTCATTGACATGGAACAACCGTTGATCGTTAGGATTATTGAACACACTCCACCCGCGGAGGAAATGTCCAGCAAAGGTGTAAACGGTAGCCGAAACAAACAACAGACCAGTTTGTCTAACACATCAGCTCAAGAGCTGCCACAAGAACACTCTTTCAAAACAGCACCGATTCAGGTAGGAATGGATTGAATAATTTTTAATTTATCACAGCCCCATCGTCACAATGATATTTCCTATTCACAGTACCAGAGGTGGTTCAATGCAACTAATATCGTTCGCACATAAACATAACGTTCAAAAGAAAGCGTTTTAAAGCGGAAATGGAGCGGCATTACTCGGACAGAATAAATAAAATTCGTTCCCTACGCGCCTGAAATGTGCGTGGTCAAGCTTGGTTTTAGAATCAACAAAGTAATTGAAAACATACCCGCGTACGATGGACTTCCGAGTGATATGAAATAAGCTTTTATAGCCTCCATTACAATTAACACGCATGCTCGGTAGCAACGTTTTGCTTCGTTCTCAATACTTTTGCGCATATTTTGTGTGATGTCGATCTTATGCATTCTTTGTTGCGCTCATTTTGGAATGGTAATACGAACTTTTTGAACTGTTCCTATAAAATCTAGATCGAAAAAAAACAATAATAAATCAATAATTTTTCAATATCTTTTGAAAGCATGTTTGTAAAAAAGGTAATTATCATTTATATTTAGTTAACAATTTTGATAAATTTTAATTTTAATTTTAATTTTAAATTTTTGTTTATTGCAATAAGGTGATTGACCAAATAAGCGACCTTGTTTAAAAACTAGAACTTAAATAACTATAATAAACAGCACGTCAAACGCAGTGTATAATATCAAGACGGATTAACAGGATTTGCAATTATTTTCAAGATGTACAGTTATGTATTATTTAGATTATTCAATATGTTTGAATGAATATTTTTGAACACGTTTAAATATCAATAGTGAAATTGGTAGTTCCTTCATGTTAATCTTCTGGATGGATCAACCATTGCAACACTTAATGATAAAACCTTAAACGAATTTCACAATAAGTCAAGCTGGCAAATAAAACTAAATGATTCGTATCAATGAGTCAAGATTGAAAGTATTTTAACATTTCAGACCAGTAGCCTGCAGTAGTAGGCTAACATTATATGTTTTGCAATCTATTACGTAGAACTGGTTCGATCACCCACCATTCAATGAAATGAGTGTTATATTACCATTTAAATACCTCATAAATTATATCAAAAAGCATTTATTATTGCACTATAATCCACGTTTCGTGCAGTTATGCAGGGCTGTTATAAGGTAAGGCTTTGATCTTACTTTGCCATTACTGTTTTGAGCTTCTTTTACTTTTTGGCGGGTGCGGCAGATGAGATCTTATAACTGAACAAATTCCGGAGCGATCGTCGCTCACCACTGCCGATAGCGAAATGGGTAGTTTCTTCGTGGTAATCTTCTGGATGGATGATGTTGCTTCTATCCATTCCATGCGTCTGGTGTTGCGTTAGCTGAGCTAATAGTCATTAAACTGTGATAATATATTCCATACCATCATTCAAACAGCCTCTTTGACATTAATACCCGATGGGCAGTTTCTGTGAAAATATTCTGTTTATTTTTATTTGCTAAAGAGCGCCCGTGCTACTGGTATTTTACATCGTTTTCTTCTTGTCTATAAAACGCATCGGAATACACACACTTGATTTATTTTCTGATAATACATGATTGTTATTATGTGTGTCATATTTGTATGAAAATCTAAAGCGAAATTTAATATAAAATTTATATCTAGTAAAACAAGACGTTTAAACTTGTTGAAGCATATAACATTTTAATTCAAGTTTCTACATACCTAGCACTGCTAACGCAAACATATCTAGCACTATATATATTTATGTATAGATATATATATATAGATATATATATA
>KB665799.1:38873-91632 GCA_000349065.1 Anopheles quadriannulatus
CACACACACACACACACACACACACACACACACACACACACACACACACACGCACACATACATACAAACGTACGCAATTGATGCATTTCGTATGGAAGCTTATTTTCTTTGTTACACCTTGAGATTTTACACCTTTATCGCTTATCTCTTTCTTTTCATGTGAAGTTGATCGTGTAAAGCCTCCCTTTCGGGATATTAGACTCGTGAGTATGTTTTATTTATGTTACACTTATCTCACGGAACACACAAATATTTAAAATACTTCCCGTAGAGGTAAAGCAGGGCAAAGCGCTACTACGCGTAGCGCCGTCTATAATCACGCAGAAGGAAAACATTTCTGACGCCTTTATGATGCTTATCTACTACAGAATTTACACGTCCAAGAAGACTGGATGGTTCATCGAGCATTACCAATTCCGACCAACCTTAGCCTCAGGATTGTCAACTGCGAGGTGTAACATGCACAATCGCCTAGACGCCCGTAAAGGCGACAAAACTATCAAATATTTTAAATACCTCTTCTCGGATTCGCGATTCAAAAACACCGTTAACCTACACCTCATCGCATAACGAGGTATAGATCGGATAGATTTCGTGGGCATTGTAATTACGTATACTTAGAATCAAGGAACGCTTTTAGAAACCGATAAAAGAACCATCTTAAAAGAGAGTAGTTGCAGCTTTGTTTCGATGTCGGTTCGAAGATAAGGTTGTAACACTTTCTCCACTTATTGCACCAAGTAAGCAGGACCGTGCTCAGCTCAGTGATTTTTGGGAGCGATAATTTGCCTGTACTTTAAACGAACAGCATACGGGCTGGAGAAAATTGTGCCGTCTTAATCGCTGCGCTAATCGCGGTTCTCTTACCTGCATTCAGATACTTAATTTACGTAACAAGTACATCACGAGGACAAAGTAATGCCTCGGCAATACCGGTTGCTTGCCTACATTCCTGCTCCATTCTATCTAATCGGGTCTTAGCCCAGTCAGGACATACGGTTCATTACATATACAGCGCAACCACATAAACAACTCCACCAAATACTTCGACTTTATTTAAAGGTCTATGAGAGCTGTAGAAGCAAATCATGTCGCCAAGAACTCAGTTCAACCTTCAATTGCGATTGCACACAAAGGTGCAAACGATAGCAGTGTGCACCTTTGCTTCTGCATGTGGTTCCTCGTTCTTTGCTATTACTTATACCCAACGACTCTTATTATTCGTGCGACCAGCCATCTGCCGACAAAAGCCAGTGTGAAATTGAGAATCATATTAGAGATGCTTTTGAGTACACACATTACAGGCAGATTACTATCGGGACTTTTGTGATATTCAGTCGCATGGTTGCCATTGCCCTAACCGAAAGGTATCCCTTGCAGAGCCGAGGTAGAGAGCAAGTTCATGGATGAATTTCAGTACGTGTTAAAAAGGGCAGATTAAGATGTTGCGATAAAGAAGGTTACCGTTTGCAACAAAGCAGACTGCACCGATGCCGACACGCTTTGGTTGGGATCATTGCATTATTTTCCCCTGTATCATGCCGAGCACTTCATTGGTCGATGTTTTTTTAAGGTAATTAGCACAACGATTGTCACTGGTTAAAAAAAGGCGTGAAAAGGCTTTATCCGGTATGTCGCCACCATACATCTTAGTGAGAGTAAGCTTACTGCGTAGCTTGGTAAATACACAAATACAATTTAAGTATGGTTGATTAGAAGCCTTATATTTACAACCAAACTGAATATATTTTTTCTCGAACGATTTCAATAAATTGTTCAAAACATGCATGCTGATGCGAAGACCGTTTCCTGAAATCAGAGCAAAATCTTAGAGTGCTAAGAAGCGAATATACAGTCGGTTAGGAAATGAAGAAATGTGAAATATTTTTTCCGCCCTTAGCATCATTTCACCTAACGAAGGTAGAGTTTCAACCTGCGGGATAGAATGTAAAGCGATCGTTGATCTGATGGTTTCTCAAAATCTTGAATCATTTCAAAAGTTATAACTTCTTGGTCACAAGACATGCAAAGTGGACGCATCAGCGCTCCGAGCGTCGTCTCGCTGTTGGGGGGATACTTTTTAATCTAAATTAAAATCTACAAGTAAACACAAGGGCGACAAACACGGACCCGAGTACGGAAGAACCAATGGTGTGTTCGATTTTTGTGTTTTGGTCTGAGACGTTGCGGTTATAGTTATGAATGTTATGATGCTAATAATTTTAGTATTATTGTTACTATTTTATCTATATCATTGCGCTTACGTATATCAACATTAGTTACGCGCTTTTTGTAACACACTCAAATTTTATTGGTGATATTAATTTTTTAAAATGTTTCATCGTAAAACAATCACTTTCTTGGAAATTTTTTACTCGTTAATGGGCACATCAATAATCCGCAATTCCACCAAACTAAACCAATACACGTAACCAAATTTTTTTAAATGAAATAGTGTCACAATACATAAATGGTTCACTCTAATTTTTAAACTTACATTCAAACAATGTTTGCTTGCGATTACGACAGAAGATGAAGCTTCGTCTCTTTGTCATTCCAGACAACACTACGCAAACTGCCCAGTTGGTTCGTAAGAGAAGGAACAAACAAAACATAGATCTTCGTTGCTGTGAGTGTCACTTGCAAGGTTGATCCCTGGATGATGTGACTGTAGCCAGCACCTGTTGAGCGTTTTACTAATACAAGTGCCGATGTGTGGCGAACGGTCCGAGTAAAGTAAAGTTTTAGATAGCAGCCCGACACATGGCGGTCCCTTTGATATAATTAAACAGGATGAGCGAAAGAAAAAGAATCGTTGTCTGTTATAGTTCATTTAAAGAAAGCTAGCTGCTCAGACAAGTCAGCCAATAGCTATTATAGAATGACCATCGCTTAAATGATTGCACCTTGTGCTATGTGCGTAGCAACGTCGATCACGCGGGAGCGTCACTTGAGAGGTATTTTATTTTTATTGGCATTTGAAAATAGGAAAATATCAATCGCTTTAAGTGATTCTAAATGACTTTTAAGACAAATAAGTAGCCTTTTGCTTGAACATATCCGACAAAATGATCCAGGAGAGGGAGCGATTTCTTCCGCTTTTGATCCATTCCTTACTGCTTACACACACATACACACACGTACCCATACATACACCAACTGAACACATGGGCACGATTCAATGGCCTGCTCTGGACTTGATCGCATGATTCCGAACCCTAATGTCTTTCTTTACGGCCAATGATTTCTTCGCCCGCCAGCAAGACTTCACACATTCGTTTCTTTGATCTTTTTTCCTCATTGATAATACTGAGCATTGAACTGTCGCCTGCCGGTTGCTGCCTCCTCTCGTTTGATGGCTGGTGCAAATTGTGTGCCAAGTTCTTGACGAGTTTTTATTGAATTCTTATCGAGCTGTGATCGGATTTATTGCCCCAATGGATCTCGGACACGGCTCCGTGTGCGTCCACAGTACGTCGAAGAGTTGCTCCCTGGTGGGCTGCGGTGACTTTCATACCCGGTCCCGGTTCAACGAAAGCGCACACTTGCAAATCCTCTTTACAGGCCGAACTAATGGCGGGAATCACAATGATGTGTGAATTTACTCTCCTGTGCGGAAAAACTTCAAACCAACCAGTGCGGCAGAAGTGGACCAGCTGAGAGCGACAAACAGACGTAAGATCCAGGCTCCGCAAGGCATGCAATAAATATGTGGTCCACAGAATGGACAATCTGCTCCACGGATCGATGCTAGTCACAGTGGCAACATCAATCAATTAGCCGATCGCTATCGTTACTATAAATTTTCTCGCGAAATTCCCATCAGGTGACAAAGTGCTGCAATGACCAGCGCACTTTTAAGAACTCCTATACTCAGCACAATTTCAGAAACGTAACAAATATGGATCCAACGTCTTAAATAAAAATTGTTATATGATTTTTACGACAAAATGGCAAAGCAATTATAAAATATGCAAAACCATTTAGTATGTTGTGGCTGTTGCAATGAAGACGGTGAAAAACCGATCAATAATCTTCAAGGCAATACATTTCAAGCCAGAGTGGAACCAATTATGTGTTTTTGGGAAATAAATACTTCCTTTCAAGGCCATTATTGGCATTGCTGTCTCGAAACGCTATTTTGTCTGTCTGAATCAATATAAACCGTGGATAATGTCTGATCACTCCGATTTATTTTTGCATATGTATGTATTCTCCAAATTATCTTAACTATCGGAACGGTGCAGTGATTAATATACCATACCCATTTTTGGGTATTCTTTCATGCGCTGCAAACAGACCACTCCGCCCGAAATAGTAACCAAATGCAAGATATCAATAAAAAGCGCTCCATGCACCGTCCCCATCAAACCTTCTCCAAACGGGTCAAGACGAAGAAATTTTAAATAGAATTGGAATTTGGTGCAATGAAATGAAACCGTACGAATCAAGAAACTACATGCTGTGCAATTGAATCCCAGTGGTAGGAACGTTGCTGAAACTGGAATCATGGACAGCGGTAGCATCCACCGCGGTGCCAGTGCATGGAATATCATATGAAGCGCTCGGCAAATTTAAGGTTATTACGAGCGATTATGGTTATAATTTAATGAAACGCGTCCTGCTGGCTCCGCGCTCGACCATCGTGGCTACTTCAAATCAAGGATCATGCTCGAAGCCAGTGGCTTTGACCGTTCTCGATCTGCAGGTGATCGGCCTGAAACTGCAGTACTAATGAAAAATGAAAATAACACAAATCCATCGAAATGTTTCATGCCGTGCTTGAAATGGAGCGACCTGCGCTATTGGTTTCGCTTCCTTTTCCAGTGAGCTTGTTGATCCATCTCATCAGCAGCGGTGGCACAGTTGTGAAGGCACCACCGGACAGGAGAGGCATAAACGCATGTTTGTTAATAAAAGCAGAAACGCATTCAATTTTAATTAATTGAAATGTTCCCATTAAATCATATCGCGTCGCAACAATGAGACACATAAATTGGAACGAATTAATTGGAAAGCATCCCATTTGACTTCCGATTGTGTGTAGCGATAACCGAGTGAAACTGAGCTGCGCGCTGATCAACGCTGGTAGTGAGTATTATGATCAGCGAAGTTTTGAGTTACCATCCCTAGATTCCCTTGCAAGGTGCTGTGCTGTTTCTGTTGCGGTATCTGCTCCGTTTTTTGCATATGCCGTGCATGATAATTGAGACGTCAATTACCATTCACGATCGAGTGTTTCCACTGTGGCGTGATACTGGTGGTGCGAAGTGCGGTATGCAACAGATTTCCTTCCCAGTCAAATGCAACGGAGATGAAGAATGTCTATACGAATGCGATTTCACGTAGCTCTGCACGCTTAAGCAATACTCCTCAGAATGAGTTGATTTTGTGCAATTGGACAAATACCGCCGTAAGTAGCGAGGCAGCACACATGTGGATAGAGCTTGTGCATATTCTGCTACGTACTGACCTCTGGAGGTCGTACGGATCCACAGGGCGCAGGGCAACCCAATGAACTCGGAGAAACAAAACAAAAATAACGCAGAAACAGAAACTCTTTATCGTCCCGCCTATTCCCTTGCCTGGCTTGAAGCTGTACCTATCCTACTGATTACCGCAGTCGTCGATGAGTTATTTTCTTGATTTATGATTTCAAATCACCTTTTGGCTTCAGTTGCACCTTAACGGTTTCCCTCGCACCAATATCTGTGCTATGTGCACGTAGTGCGAACCCCTCAAGCAATATTTTGTATTCACTGTGAATTCACATGGTAACAGCTTGGATTAGGTATTACTTGCTTAATTGTTCGAACTTTGGCTAAGCAGTGATTTGTCCGCATAATAGTTGATTGAGAAGTTAACCGGAATATGCCGCCGTAAGCATGTAGTGCCACAACACAAGCTACTAATATGTTGTGAGAAATGGTGAGTTCTGAGCAAATTTCATTGTGAAATCCACAATGCAACGGATAGTTTTACAACTTTTTTCAAACTTTATCTTCTGTTCCATAGCGCATGCTTTCCAGCGTGTAACATCTTGGAATGATCAAACCATGCCCATCAATTGATCCAAATACATTTCCAGCACTGACCCATAAGCGATACCTTGCCACCATGTCTCATTTCAGGCAGCAAATCGTGAGGGTCATGAAGAAGACTTTTTTTCGCTTGAACTTGCTTTTTTCCTTAATATCAAGTGAAAGCAAAACGACCTGTGAGAAACCGACATTGGAACATTGGACGTGCGTCCTTTTATCATCGTTTAATCTCGGGAACGTGCTCGAGCATGCATATGCATGGTGTGTTGTGGTCGATATTTCAATAACGGATTATTCTCTGATCTCAATCCAGCCTGCAAAGCACGATGCAGATCACAGGTCGAATGGTAGAGACAAGCGATAATCCTCGGGGCAATTTGTCGGCAATAATAACAAGTTTAGTGTAAATGATCCTGAGCCGTAGATAATTGAAATCGACTCGATCCGGCTAAAGCCGAAGTCCGTTCGAGTTTCTCGAGAGTCTGTGCGTTTTATTTTATTCTTCAGATTCTTTATGTAGACCGATATTGATCTGCCGGTTACCTTTGTGTGGAACTATTGGTAGGGGTTGCAGCATACCGAGTGATTCTACTGAGCTGCTTTGTTTGACATTCCGGATTCTCCTTGTAAGCAGATCATCGAAAGTGTCGCTTTGTTAGAGCTTTTAACACATCTTCCGACACTTGTGGGCTTAAAAAAGGATTAACAAAATTGACAAATACTTTAAATTAAGCACGTGTTGGTGCAAGTGTGTCGACATTTTGTATGTAAATATGTGTGTATGTATGAATGTGTACGTGTATGTGTAAGTAATAAGAACACAAGAATGTGAGGAAACCCATATTTAGAAAACAAATTAAACGAAAACGGTAGGGCACGAGGGCATCTTAAAATAAAATGTACTTATTCTTTTCGATATTTTAGTACATTTCCACATTTTATCCTTTAAAGAATGATTCAGACTAGCTTATACGTTGAATTCAAAAGTGGTCAATTGCAAATGCCGAAGTAGCTTTCACACCTAAGAAGCACACCATCACAGTCTAGCATCAAAAGACACTCCTTATCACCCGTCTTACGAGCACCGGACGACATTAGCATAATAAAACCGAAGAAACAGTTCTCCATCGCAACATGCTTTTTTCAGTTCATTTAAATTATGGTTACGGTTATGGTTATGGTTATTGGCACCACTGGCTGGTTCGGTTGATAAACACTATCGATTTGTTCGCCGCACGCTGTTCTAGTTCATTATGGCCGTGAACGAAATTTGAATTTCGTTTGAAATGGAATGTTCGATCGGACCATTCAAAGGATCACCCGCTTTGATCCGCCACCAACTGTCACCGAAAGCTCAAACGATCTTTGGTCGGGCTTCAATAGGATGGGGCCATTTTTTCCAATTTCGGAACAATAACTTCGACCCACCTTCACTGTAGCCTTCCGGCGATCCCAAATGTTTGTATATGTGGTGCTTTCCACTCACTACTACCTTATGAGCAGGAACGTGCTGCTGGGCGGTTCAAAACACATTTAATCAGAGCAGAAAGTGTTTTTGACTGCGACAACGTACAACCTATTCCAAATCCGGATGAAAGGGGTTTCAGACCATAATCGAACCGCAAACTAATCAATGATTATTAGGGATACCGTTTAGAACAGCTTATGTAGATTCATAAACATTTACGAATATACACACTGCAGGCAAACACCAAAGGATGAGTACGATTAAAAAGTTTTGCAGAATGCCAAACCCGTGTTTAACTGTGTAAAAATGTCCAGGTTTTTAGCTCTTTCTTGACTGTTTAGCGTATGCATATAGTTCATTAAGTGGTTTTTAAATATGCATTATAGTGATCCTTACTTTTACGACGTATTCACACATGATATTTTTCATGCTTTAGCATGAAGTATCATAACTTATGAATATTGTGAGAAAAGCTATTAAACAATATTATATAGCTGCAAAATTTAATTTGTAATTGTTCGAATGTGCACCTATAATAACACATTTCAAACAAAACTAGAGCTTCCGGAACATTGAAAACACATACACATACAATGCTATTAACCAGTAACTTTGACGACACCTGAAAAGATGAGCTACAAAATCTTTCCTTGACTGCTTGTTCATCCCTTCGTTAAGCATTGTTTCAAAACTCGTAACATTTTATTGAAATTGTGCTTAATATATTTTTTATTACTTTTATGGGTATCATTTTTCACGACGTCAAAATGTGCTATCATGTCGATTTTTCTGTTTGTTTGCCCCCTCAAACCTCGGCAACAATGAGCTGGAATTTGTCATAACAGAAAACAAATTCTATCAAACTCCAGCACACGAGCATACGAATAAGCTTTCAACGCCACCGACGCCCAACCAAACGACCGTTGAAGAAAATAACGAAAAGCTGGGTAGACACCGGTAGATGATTGCCTGAAAAAGGAAGTGAAGCATGTGGATGAAAGGAAAAAAAAGAGCGTAACACCTTGTTTGCTTGTCCTGAGTGCTGGTGTCCGTTTTCCATGACAATCTCGAAAGACGTCTGGAGCCCAAAATCATCGTGGGAAATATATGACCACCAATAAAAATAAACATTTAAAACGATTTCTTTAATTTCTTGATTACAAACATTTATCACCGAAAGTGGAATTCGAACGTTTTCATAATTTGATAAATGTAGCCCTATTTTTACGCCTTTATAATTCTAATCAAATGAGCAAGATCGACTTAAAAAAGGTTTGCTCGTGAGGAATGCAGTGCCGGCTTCGAGACGGCAATAGCCGGGGAGCTTGTTAAGCAGTAGCTATGTATTATATTATGTTATGTTATGCTATATTATGTTGTGAGTTCTGATGGTTTGTTATGTTATGTTATGCTTTCGTAACAAGCGTTCAAATTTGAAGTTACAACAAGGTAAGTATACTTCTGTACTGAATAATAAAATCAAAAGGTGGATGCTCTTTTTTTAATTTAAATATCTATAAATTACAACAGCTTTTTTTCGACAATAAAAGTTTTTGTATTATTTCTATCACTTCACTCAATCACTTCACGTGAAATTACGATTCACATACTTTAGAAACAACATTTTTTTCAGAAATTGAAGAATATTCAGCTTTATGTTTTGCAAAAGTGGTGTACTGGTGCAGCTTATTGTTAAATTAACTGTTAGAATCCAATTGCCAAAAAAAAAAAAGAAATATATCATTGCTCCAATACAATTATTTCATTTCTCAGTTTTGTTGTATGTTTCACTGTGTTTTATTTGATTTACATATTTGTGTCCTGATAGCGGTACTATCGTAATTTTACACAAGACAGTTAAACAATTATCTTGACGGCGTTCCCAATTGCTTCACTTCCCACCGATGCTATACGTAAAAAAAAAACATTGAAAGCATCGACCGCGATAGCAAAAGGTCGGTTCCAATCTCCCCTCGCATATCATTTAGCATAGTCGAGCTCTTTCCCTATTGCCATCCAACAAGGCGATTGTTGGCTAGCTGGATAGAAAGCGTAAGACAGGAAATAGAACCAGCCAAAATTGTGTGCTGAGCGTCTTTTTCGAGTGCGCCATTTTCCATCTATCATCATCATTATTATCGACATTGGCTTGGTTGCCTTTTCTCGAGTGGCCGGATCGCATTCGTATGCGCGTGATGGCATGATTCTGCCCACGAAATTTTCTTCTTCACGCATAAGCACTGCAAACGAGTGAGCGGTAGCATTTCCTTTTCAAGCGCCATCGACAATAGCACGGCCCAGTTTCCCTTTCCGTGTGGAAAGATTATTTCTCACTTTGTCTACCGGATCAAGTCGCCCGCGGACATTGGTAGCAGGACGTAAAATAATTATATTTAATATAAATTTAGGCTTCTCTCGGTGTGCCGTAATTTTCTTCTTTCGCTTGAAATAATTGTTATAGTTTTAGTCTCCGGCATTCACCAACATTACGTAGCGATCATCAGATCGTGAGAAATATGGACTGATTGTCGTGGTCATCCCTTCTTTCACAGCAACGCAACGACTGGCGGTTGATGCGATGCAAAACTCTACCCGCCTTTGCTGGCATTCGAAAGGTGTGGAGGTCGCCGGCGGTAGAAGCTATCCATCCGGTGCGCCGCTGTGGTTGTTGTGGGTTTGTCAGGAAGCAAAATCGACCTGGGAAAGTCACTAGTCTACTCGTGTGCATTCGGTATCGAGAACTACGATCCGCACGATACACGTTATCCAGCACCAGGGCATAAAACTGGCGCGAATGATGCCAGTCACAGTGAAGTGGGATAATCGTGGCCGCATTAGACAACTACAATTTCGATAGCAGGCACTGCCACGGCAAACGAACGCCGTGTAGCTCGAAACATAATTGAAAACACGGTGCGATGAAACGGACATCGCGCAAGATGCCCTCCGGTTCTGTTCCAAATTCGTGAAGAAATTATTAAAAACAATATCAGTATCCGGGAGAGACTAATCGTCGGATGAATTCGCTTTTTACCAGACCGCCACTCACGATACGAAATAGAGATCATGCGGATTTGACGCCTCGAGGCCGCACGGTGAACCATAATTCACACATTTCTCTCCAAGCTCTCGTTTTCCTCGTTACCAGCCTAACAAGACAGCTCAGTAAGCAACCTTTTTCTTCGTCCGCTTGCTGACCGGCTGAAATGCCTTCATTGATCTATGAAATGAAAATAGAAACAAAAACTGCGATCTGATCTGAATCTCCAAATTGAATCTGAAGGAGCCACGAATATCATGGCGAATGCATATTATAACGAAACTACGTTGTAAAAGACGGTAAATAACTTTTCAGAATCACTGAAGTGTAATAATAATTAATTAATAATGAAAATTGAACTTATTTTTCAAAAACCACTTTGCTAAAACAAATAGTAAAGCATTTCTTAGGAATAGCAAAAACATTCGTGATTTTATATTTCTCGGTATTTTCATACTAACTAATATTTTGCATACTTATTAAAATTTTAAAAAATTAAAAATTAAAACTTTCAATTGCAATTGCGCCAAACATTAGCCGTAAAAAAATCTACTAAATGGGTCATGTTTGTGTTTGGTTACGTTTCTTGTGTAAGGTGTATTAACAAGCATCTTATACCAAAGGCTGGTTGGACTAGAGAAACATATATAAAACAACAAGCGATCACATCAAACTTGCTTACCCGTTTGATAGTAAATGAGTCAAAAGTACATCACACACGATCAAACCGATGCGTAAAAGTTCAAAAGAAAGACCTCCAATAATTTGAGAAACGCTTTTGATTTTATGGCACCATTGCTGTATTTAAAGTGACTCCAATAAAATGTGTAAGAAGAACTAAAGCTGAAGCTAAAAGTCAATTGCGACCATAATGATTACGCAATGCGGCGGTATGTGTATCAGAGTGTTGGACGTGTTGAAAGGAGTTGCCCGAATTGCTGATGATGGAAGCTTTATCGATCACTATCGTCAGCTGTCTGCTCAACAGCCGGCTATAAATTTCGATTTTCCGATGAGTATAAAACAAGAACTTAAATTATACGAAATCGCCATGTGAGGTCTATAATTAGTCGCTACGCAACGGCCCTTCCCGGTTCGATAGTGTTGTTTATGGCATGCAATAGAAATACCCTTCAGGTGGCTGTGATCATCACCGCTTTCGGTCGATCCCTTGATGAAATCCATCCATCGGACAGTTTGATACGTGAGAGCGAAAACTAACGGCCATCCAGTGCCACCGACTTCCGTAATGGCTCGGCGAGAAGCTCCGGTTTCCATACGGCCAGGAATTACAATCGATAGCGGGTAATGATCATTACCATCAGCGCTTCGAGAAGTATGGCTCACATATGTCACTTTGTGTAGACCTTGGCAAGCACCATTGAAAGCCGCGAGCGAGCGTTCCAGTCGGCTTTTTGTGAAGCTTAATGACGGGTAATCTGGATCCCGCTGCCCTTCTATGCAACGACTTTGCGAGTTCATCCAGCGCACAGGTTGTGAAGATTTCAAACGCTCGCTAGGTTTTATTACATTTTAAGTGTTATTGGAAGTACTTGCAGTGTGTTTCCACTGCGCGCACGATCTCAAGGAAATGTAGACTAACGCACATGTGCTTCCGGATATATTGTTTCTCGTACTTGGAAGTTAAATTCATACATGACGGATTTTTGGCTGCGGTAGGTACAAAAGCATAGGTTCGGCAAAAAAGAAAACAATATACGCCCCTTTTGGTTGCTGCTCGACACTTTGCAGATCGTAAATCACAAGATATATCATCAACATTATTCGATAACTTCTCCAACCCTTGGCTTTCCCCAAAACAGCCTTATTTACCTCGTCCTTAATTATATATCGTTATGTTTGCGATGCTTACCATGCAAGTGATGACATAGCTACGGTAGAGCTGCCGTATACCAAGTAAGTGCGTGTGCAGTTAAGAGACTGAACACTTTAACGAATCCCCCTAAGAGAATTTAATAGGAGCAATGTAAAGATAATGCTACTTTGAACAATTTGTTTGATAGCTTTACATTACGTTTTACTATTTAGTATATTTCAATATTGGCATTTATCCTAGAGCAAAAAGTGTGATGCAAAGCAAATTTACCATATTCCATGATTCATTGAAAACAACTACAGGTAACGGAATATGCAACAGTGACAAAATTGGCATCTCTAGAAGATAGCAATTGTTATTACCCGATAACATAAATAAACATACATTGAGATTTTATTCAAGAGCTCAAAACTTATCTCTGATATATCTGTTTTGAAGCAAAGGTTCGATGTGTACTTAAATAGCAATAAATTTTGCATCGAATTTATCGGCTCAACCTCTCCCGGTTTGCTTTGCTGCTGCTTTTGGAATTTTCGACAAACGATCGATCGCCTGTGACCAAATTTCTTGGCCTTTCTTCCTACATGATACCGGGGCTGACACGATGGAATGGAATAAGCAACAAATATCGTTTAGGGGCCACGGCTGGCAGCGTGTCGTGGCTGCGATCACCCTTAATGCGCAACGTTGTAATGATAGGTCTTTCAGTTGTACCTTGCACTTGTTGAAAGTGAAAAATCAATTTGCTTAGCTATAGTATTAACTTAAAAAAGAAGGATGCACTGCGTTTTGCTCTGCATTGCTGCACGTCGTACTTTAATGACCAAATTATAAATAAAAGTGCTTATTAATATTTCCTCCCTTTGGATTCGACACATTTTGCAACGTAGCTTCCTGTAACGCGGAATGTATCTTTTGCCCATTGTGCTGATATGCATCGAACAAACACAAAACATCCATCACCGACCAATTGATCAATCATTCATCTCATCAGTATAGTACAGTAGATATCAATCACAACGATTCCACCGTGAATAATTCTGACAGAGCTGAATAGCACATTAGCTGCTTAAATTAGGGATACTCTTTTAGTGTGAGCAGGAGGTTGGACAGCTAAGACAAGCTGGTGTTACATTTTTCAAATCCTTACACCCCTCTCTTTCTTTTCCACCATATCTGGAGCAGCGACCCGATATCCCGTGGGGATGTTAGCTCGAGTGAACCGCTGAAGCTATCGTTTTGGGATGATTTAGAGCAGCTCAAGCCTAATGCTTCGCGGCTGTTTATGTTACGTTTAAGTCTGTAAAATTGTTCGATTCAAAGTACGTTTGCGTCACCACCGCTGGAACAGATAGTCTAACCAGCAATGGACACGCGATCGTTGTTACTTTTCGGCAAAAGAAAGATTCTGGTGCAGAGCGTTGAAACGAACTGTATGAGTTCGTTTGAAAAGTCGAAACGAAAGAGAATAAATTTAATGATGTTGAACCATATGATCTCGATCGTCGTTAATCAATGTCAGTCAAAATGAGTGCAAACGCGTATCATCCAATCATAGGCTAATTCAACATTCATCTATGCTCAATATGGGTTGGGACGAATAGCGTGTAGGGAACAAAAATGTAACAACGTTTCTCTGACACCTAATATTGTTGAATTTCGTTCATTCAGTGATCTCGGAACGAATGGAGTCGGATGGCGATATCCTACCGTGCCACCTGAGTGGGACTCCTGCAGTGCCACAAACTGTTACCAGTGTAAACACCTCCGATTATGCTCTGATTCTGGTTGATTAATTTCAAGACAGCACTTCACATAAAATAACATTTTGAGAGCTTATCACAGTCAGACAGACAACTGTTTTGTCTGGTAGGATAAAAAATGTGGAGTCGAAAGATTGATTGCTCATTCATAGAAAAATTCGAAAAGGTGAGAAGTTTATCTTATTTGTCTTATACAAGTTTGCTTTGTTAATTTGAGAAAATTATCTTTACCATATTGATCAAACTCTAGTTAAAGATATTACAGTCGTGTTGAAGTATTGTTTCTGTGTATTGCGTATTTTAATTGTACTATCGAATCTGTAGCTTCAATTAATTATTCATCGTTTAAAGTAAAGTTATAAGTATCATGCTTGATTTTAAGCACTTTAAATTCTTCTTATTTGGTGCAACAATCATAATTGGATTAGGGCTGTGTTAACCTCCAATAAGCTTGACTATCGATGACTTATTAGTTTACTCATGTCGTGATAGTTAGTTCTGTATATGAGTGATTCAGTTCAAAGGGAACCCATGACGGGCATGTTGTTTAGTGATATGATTTAACAGCTGTACCCTTTTTTCCAAGTGTCTGAAATTAGCCTCTTTATTGTGTAGAATCTGATAAATGGAGCAAGTGTCTACAACCATACTTCGTATAAAAAATTTCACATTTCTTGCTCAACTAAATTTTGCTGTACGATTGTATACAGTGAATTAAAGTCTCTTTCATTATGATTCATCAAAGCTTTTCGAACCGGAAGAAGCAGTATATCGTAACACAGGTCACTAGTAGAATTTTGATTGGAAAGAAAAGTAAACAAAGCAGCAAATTTAACCGAACTTCTAAGCATTTGCCGGCATTTCTGCTCAATTGTGTTCCTGGTATTTCAATGCAAACAGGAAGGTTTCGATCAAGAATGTTCTGAATATCAATAGGTGTACCTGTCGTTTGCCGAATGGAAGAAATAGAATAAACACATTTTAAACACATTCATGCATTCTCTTTTAAACCCGAGAAATGGACATTCTTCAGCATGGATAAAACAAAATACCATCACTGTGGATCATATTTTAAAGCACAAATTACGACGATTTTTATTTTACTTCCACATTTGGTTGCACATCACGTATATTGGATTTCTGTAATATCGGAATCACATGCGTTATGCTGGCTTATTCTGACGAGCTGTGCTTGATCGCAAGCTTCAAAATGTTGTACTTTCATAATGCATACCATACATGAACACCATTTAAAAAAAAAAAAACAACATCTTTTTGTAATTGAATTAACATTCTTTACACTTTTTCCTTAAAAATTAAGTTATATCAGCCTACGACAATTCGAAAAGTATATCTTAAACTTGGACTCAATCTATTATTTATTTATTTATTTATTTATTTATTAATTTATTTATTATATATTAAATAAGATAGGTTGTCCATTCGTGGTACATGCATCGAGTAGAAAAGAGAAGATATTCAGTGTTATGAAAATATAAACAAAAAAGAATTTAAATCCATTTAACGTCCACCACAAGATTCTTCCATGCAATAGAAAGAAAAGCAGAACAATTCATTAAAGAAGTGATACATTCCAACTTATATTAATGTTTTGACTGCTTATTAACGTTAGCAGACACCTAGAAAGTACCAAAGATTTGAAGGGCTTTTTAAAAGCGACGAACCCTTATGAATTTGCTTAAACACTGCCTCGCTTAGCGACTTACGTTTAAATTTGCAAGGGGTTTAATTTGCTTACGTGGCAGCAAGGGGTTTAATTGTTTCATCGAATCGAATGAAGTATATGTCTACGAAAAGGAAGTCAAGGTCATGGTCACAAAAATAATACCACAATTCGTACATTGCTTTTTTTTGTGAGATAGCATGGAAACCAAAGAAATAAACATCCCACCACTGTATCTTGACGGACAACGTTACACATATAAGCATCTAGTTATATGAAATACTCTTTTCACACTATTTATCTCCAAACAATTGTATCGAAACAATGCCTCATGCATGAAGGTCGCGTCGAGCAAAAGCGTTGCCGTACTGTAAGATGGAGCAAAAGTAAACAGATCTTAAATCACTCCTACAACGCGGTGGCTTAATCTCCCGCAGCACGCACCGCTGCATAAACCGCAAACTCGGTCGGCGGTACTACTGGCACAGAAATTGGCGCACTCAGGCGAGTACACATACCACTGAGGAAATATAGTAAGCTACATAAGAAAAACGATTCATACGAATTTATTTGACATGATTGAGTTTAACGAGATCAAAATTTCCGAAAAAAAATTTAATATCGTTATATTACATGAGACACCTTTAAAGATTCATAGCAAGAGAAATTGCACTTTTTAAGACATTAAATAAAGTTAATAGGAAAAGGCAAATCATCTTACAAGATTAAGATACACATACACATTTCTTAGACAGAACGCTTCAAGAATCTTATCCACACCATTGTTTAAAATGTCAGTGACGTCAGCCTGATTTGGCAAGACACCTTTGACCGCAACAATACATTCTACATACTGAGAAACCCAGTATGCAGCATAAAACAAAGTGCCGTAAAGTAGACTGATTATGCAAATCATGCAAACGCCACCTGTGCATGGGTGCTGTACCCACCACCGTCCATTGCATCTGGTTTTGCACTGTTTGTATGAAAACAACCTTCAAGAGGATTGACGATAAGTAGAATTGATGAAAATAATGGTGAACGATTCTAAGTTGTTTTGATTGTCTTATGTATGTATGCGCGTTCTGATCTCTTGTTTTGCTTCCCATTCTGCACTCACTGTTTCTTTCCCTGCCCCGAACGTTTCCCCGCTGGATGATGCACTTGAACTTTTACCCCACGATTGTTGCATAAGTGGAGCAATTGTCTCGATTGTTTACGGAACAGTTGACGAATGACTGGAAACAGGCAAAGATTCGTGAAATTACGTTTAATTGTTCGATCCTACCAGAAGGAATGGCAGCAAAATATCAAATGATCGATTCAACATTGTTGTGCCAGCATGCAATCACATTAGCTTCGTCGATACTCGCTGTTTATGAAGTACTTTGGGGATGATGAGCAGAAAAGATGAGGATTTCAACTCTTTTGTTTAATTGTTACAAAGCATGAAACTGCAATAATTTATAACGTTATACATTCTCGTTGCAGTTGAAGTATCTTCCTGTTGGTTGTGAGTACATTGCACATTTTTTTTATTTACATTGCACACATGTTTTGCCGATTAAATTACTTTAACTAAACGGAACGGGGAAATGATGAACTCGTCTATTGGTAAATTGAGTTCTACTGACTAGGTCGAGTAAAGCATGCATCGCTTGTCTTTGTGACCTAGAATCAGATGCACGCACCGCGACAATTGCTCAATTGAAAATGAATCCAAGCCCTTAATGCTATTGCGCACAATCTGTCGTCACAATCATGGTATGTCAACTACCGCACCGTTTGTCTTTCAGCCCTTAAGTCTGCGATTTTGGAAGTTAGTAGCGAAGGTACGAAACCTTGTAGCAAAACATAGGAAAAACACATTGCATCATAATTATACTTATTTTCGCATCAGCTCGGTCGAGCCCCAGACAAGGTTTGAAGAAACAAATTGTTCATTAGCGGTAGTTGCGTGCAAATTTCATTCAAAACCGTTTCCAGTCAACCCGTGCCCGATGCATTGAACGACAACGGAGGTGGGCAACGATCGCGACAAAAAGTGTGGCTACGTGCGATACGCCGAGCCCATGCTTGTAAGCACGGGAAATGCTAGCCGCACTAGCAAGCTCCGTGTCTTTCTTGGGTTCTTTTTTTCTCGCTATGCAATAAGTTGGGTCGGGCAGCGCTGTGCAGCCAGCGAAACAAAACGCGCCTGTTTCGCTAGACCACCTTACGATAATTTAATAAAATCACACATGCGTTGGAGTACGTCGGACGAGTTGATCAAAGCTGAGAGTATGGGCGAGAGAAAAAAGCAGCAAACAAAAAAAAAAAACTAACGAGTGACGGCAAACGCGACTAAGATGTCGTTGTTTTTTTGCCTCTCTGCGATTAGCTAGGGAAATTTTCCAACTACCGCACGTTGGGCATGGGACCCTGGGACCTTGACGAAACCACATTGTCTTGTGGTAGTCGGTTTCACGTACGCGCGAGATTTGAGTTCGCTTTCGGAAGCAAATTTTCCGCCTAGTTCCGAAACAATACGCAAACGAACAGCGCACGGGATTCGAGGCGCAACCACCGCGCGAGTGTGGACAAAAACTCAAAACCAATGCACAAGGTCACGTTCAATTGTTGTGACAACAACAATGCTGGTGGCAGTTTAATGTGGGTAATGTGTGATTTGTAGGCAATGTGTAATAATATCCGTAGCGCGAACGTGTAGGGTGGTCTCGTTTTTTTTGTGGCAATCTCTATGTGACAAATTTAGAAAATGACATCTACAGAGTGTCAACTGTCGTTTGTCATATTGTTTTACCTTTTGTTGTCGATGATACGAGTGCGCAGATGATTAGTATGAAATTATTCTTTAGTTTTGCCTTAATTTCAGGACAACTTTTTTGGATATCTCTCATTCGAGGTAGTTTCAATCTACATAATTAACTTAGTTTGGAACGTGAACGTTAACTAGTTTACCTTTAAAGTTTAACTTTAATGTATTATGCTGGGTCACCGCATCTGCTGAACTTAAACAAATAATATAATATTATCTTTTTGTCATCATTCACGCCTCACCAAGTAAAAGTAGATGTGCATGGTGCATCTTTTGTACATACATAGTATTCAATTGCTTAGTTACAGTAATACCGTATTGCACCATTTATAGTATATAACACTCCTCTTATGCATTTTTTGCTGACACTTGGAACCGAATGCACACTATAAACAAAAGTCAAGAGGTCGGGCTGGCAAATGCAATTTTAATTCTCCCAAGCTTCATTTTCCAGGGTTCCCTTTTCTGCGTTTCATTCGTGAGCGAGAGAAATATTTTGGTCTCGTAAGAATGATGATCGCCGAGAACGGAAAAATGAACCACCAACTCTAATTTGACCTAGCCTAATGATGATTATGATTTATTTGCTACCTGCTTCGAGTGCTTCCGAACGGAACAGAGCGCTGCACGTCGACGGCTGTAAGCGGGAGGAATTTGGGTCGATGTTTGTTTGTTAGCCTTGCACCCAATCAGGCTAGTGAAGGAAATTTAAGGCAAATATTGATCAAACGACGCCTGCAGCATCGAGCTCGTCTGCCACCCAGGTGACGAGATCTGGAGATCAAAGAACTTCGCGCAAATGAGGCACAGCTTTTGGGAGGTCTGCTTTGGAAGGGCAGGTTTGTGTGTTTGGATTGTGACCCAGGAAAGCTGTTCATATTTGAAGGGCAAATGCTCAAGTACGGCTATGCGGATGGTTTCATCAAGTGGGAATGACTGATGCGTTTTAATTTGCCATGCATTTTCTGCATTCTAATACCGATGAAATGTCTATTCTCAAGTTCAGATTTGTGGATGAGTTATGAAAAATCCACAGAATAAATGCAGTATATTAAAGATGTTACTATACACACACAGAACACACACAAACGATATAACTGGCAATGTTTAAATAATTTAGGAGCTTCACTGATAGTAGTGTTTTAAAGTGTTGATCAGGCTAGCTATTTATTTTTATACAATCTATTCAAACTCAACCAACATAAATAATAAATTGAGTATTTAAAGCGAAATTCATTTCAGCATTACACATTCACTAATGATTCCCACTTTAGTCCACATCAATTTTTGCTTTTGCTTTGGATTGAACAATCGAAAAGCATTCACAATCGCAGTCAACAAATGGGGTGGGAATTGGTTTAAGATTTAAACGGATGGAAAGTTTGCCTTGTGAAGGATAGAAGACAAATTAGGTCTAAAAGTCTAAAGGAAACTCAAACACCATTCACCTATCACCCTATGAGAATACATTGTATGCCACATTTGTTAGTTTAGAGTTGTTTAAAGTTTTATGTTGTCTGATAACTTTAATGATTTTTTTGATATCTATATATCCAGCCTCATTTTGGGGATGTTTCTAGGTTTGCGTTTGTTTAAAGAATTGGAACTCTGAAATTGTATGACTTTTCATTTTCCCGGCCGGTTTACTAAAGCACTTACATGAATCAGATAATCCGTCCTACACATTAAACTCACCAACCGCCCACGGCGAAATGGGCCGTTCCAGAAGGCGGGAATAATTATATCTTACAGGCTAATTCAATCCTGGGAAGATATGCAATGTTTGGTTGTTTTTCTTCTGCGCGATATCGTTCTGCTCCATGTGCCGACCTTTCTCATGTTTTGCTGCTAAGCAACTCGAACAACGGCAATCGAACAAGCGTAAGCCTCAATCGATCCAAATCGGCAAACCGCTTTTGCACGCGCAGTTTGTTGCTCATCGCTGTCCGTCCGGTTACAGGAAAAGGGAAGAACTTAGGATTCGAGTGTGATATATGGTTTGCTGGATGGAGGAACCATATATAATCGTGTGCGGCCCGTTTCAATATTGTTTTAATTAATTGAAAGTGAACGTCCGCAGTCGTAAGAGCTCACACATTGTGCCTGTCGTGCGTTCACTTCAGCCTAGCATACCCACATCATAATCGATCGAGCCCGATCGAACTGCCCGATCGAGATGCAATCTCAAGATGTTTGCCCTTTTGAAATCACCAAAAAATTAATCAACCAACGAGATGGGATTCGATCAGATCTAACGCTCATTCTTCAACCCTCCAATGGTTAATAAAGAAGGATAGTATATTTTGTCTGTTTTGCCGTTAAGCAACGGTTGGCTGCTGACACATTTGAAACATTTCTATACTCTCTCTCTTTTAAATGTCCCTCTTTGTCTATTTGGATTGATAACAAGCGAAACCCACATCATCCCTGGAAATGATTCGCTCTATTGCAAGAACAAAAGTTATACCTTTCAGAATTGTGGTTTCTACCCCAGATGACACCATATGTAACCCACTGCTTCTGGTGGTTGTAAATTTCAACCGTTACTGCTCCTTGTTTTCTTTTGTAAAAAAGATTGTTATCCCAAATTTATGTGATTTTCAACACGTTTCCATGTACTTTGTCGACATCCTTCTGATCCTATTTTTGATTTGTATCTATTTGCTAGGATATCTTTGTTACCGTACTGTTGTAGTTTTACCGGGTGACAGTTGAGTGTGTTGTTATAAGGAAAGCGTTTGAGGAAGCTGTTTAGATAATCATCTAAACACGAACGTGTTGATTTGATATTCACTGACTGCTGGAGAGGAAGTGTCTAGGCAAAACAATTTCATGGTGGTCGCATTGAATTGGGTCTTTGATTTTATTGAGTAAATGAATATTGCATGAAAAATTTCCATTAAAAAATCCATTTATCCATTTAAGCACACCCGTTCTCAAAAAGTCCTTATAGCTGCAAAATCGACACAGCTTTCATTTCATGGATTTGTGTTATGGCCCCTCACCAAAATACAGAAAGCAAGCATACTAGTGATAACAATCTCTTTGTCATTCTACCGCACACTCACCAATCGTTTTCAATTTTAACTGCTTTCCAGTGAATGTTTGTGAGAATGGCGGAAAATGATTTTCACAGTATTGTACATTTTCTTTCGCTTTCCAAAGCAGGTGCCGGCTTACGGTGATAGATTTAGTGAATGTCTTTCACGCCAACAACAAACGATCGATCGATCACAGTGACAAAACCAAGTGCGATCTGTTCGGTCTCTAATACGCCAAAGAGTGTCCAGAAAGCCATCGACCACACAAGAAGGGCAAAAATATTAATGTTTTTTATCACTGTTGAACCGATACTGCGGTTCTGTTAAAACGTTTATACTGTTTTCTTTATGATGGTGCTTAATGGGACATCATTTAATTGAAATATGACAATTCACCGAGGGTTTTCGTGTTGCTGAGTCTGCATTTTCTTCAGCCGCCACGGGCTCGACGGTTGTGTTCGTGGCCCCAATGACTCCCTTTCTCCTGCGGGGCTGTCCAGCCGAGCATACTAACATACATTCCCACACCTACCGTAGCCCGTTTGATCGTTCATCTTTCTTCGAGATGAGCCCGAAGCGATTTGATACGATGCAATCGTTATTGAATTCCTTCGAAACCGAGCCATGAGTGAGTGTTGACCTGAGGAGTTTGCCGGGCTTGGGCTTGAGAGGGTATCGTTTTTCTGCCTTGGGCTGCATCTTCTTTCGGCACCGACGTTGATATGATGTTTCATTCTTTTCCTTTCTTTTGAGCCTCTCATGAAAATGTGTCCGCTGTTTCGTTTCGTCAAAGGAGGTGCGCATCGCGATATTTACGCTGAACACGCGGTTTATTTGTAATAATTAGTGAACTAATTGTAACACTGAGATCACGCATCTCCTAGCAAATCATATGAATAGGACCTACTCTGCCCAGCGCTGTAGCCTGATCAATTAGTCCCATGTGTTGACTATCTCGATCCATATAGCACCTAAATTTGAGCAACTCATGCTCCGTGCGGCATCACCAAAACAGATAAAAATATTTCAATTGTGTAAGGTGTGTTCAAGCACGTAATCTTTTCGTCACAATCTGCTGGTCATTCTTGACCTAACCTTAACAGAAATATGCTTAAATCTTCAATACATGGCAGACGTGCGTCTGCTCTGGAATGAAAATCGTATAAATTCATGCATTATATGTGGTGCTCGTTTTGAGCAAAACTGTAAACGACATTTCGAAATCAACTCAACACATAAGCTAAAATCAACTTATGTTCCAAGCACTGACAATCTTTCATGATCCATGCAATGATCTCAAATTTGATTGGTTATCGTCTATCTTTTCTTTATCGCAGCTGCAAAAGAATATCGTTTAATTAGCTCTTTACCTGTACTAAGAAACAATGGTGCAGTTCCATTAGGTTCGACTAATGGAGTAGCCTTGCCGAGAGCATTGTACCGTCCGTACAACTATGGGCTGAAAAGGAACAATGCCCAGTTCAAGCGCATCGAGTGTACAATGGCTAGATTGTTGCATTTTCGTCTCACAGTGCAACAACCTGCAACAATTCACCTTGCCGATACACGCCAACCAAAGTTCTTTCCATCTATATTCGTATGGTCCATCATACCTTCATCATTCAAATCGCTGAACGGGCTTTACCGCACGGGGGCTTTTTAAAAATATGACAAAAACACCAATTTTCATACGAACGTGTCCGCAAGAGCCGCACGGGCCACTAAATTCGCACAAAGTTTAAGGTCTTCCGTGAGACTTTGCTGGCTGGTTTCACTTTGTGCACTGCATCCGGTAGCAGATGAAGGGATTTGGAAGTCACGATATGCGCTTGAGAATATTCTTGCTTCCACAGACCGTTGAACTTCGTTGCACTTGCTGTCAACAAGCAAGCCATCTACACGCATACCGACCAAAGTACACATGTGCAATGAGACGGCTTGGTTGGCCGCGCATTGTTCCAGCGTATTTTCAGTTGTGTGTTTAAATGATAAATGATTTATACACTTGCTTTTATGAGTAAATCCACCAAGCAAGCATTGACCGCATCGTCATTGGCTTTGTTGGTACAGTGCGACTCTCGCAACGCTTCGTACAGTTGTGCTGCTCTAAGTTTGCATGGATAATTATACGACTCTTTGTTTTAGAAACCCGAGTTAGTCAGACGAATAAAATAGCTCACATTTGAGTTATAATTGCTCGATCTCCCATTTGCGTTTCACACTTTATGTCACGATAGGGTGCGTTCGAACATTATTTCTTTTCCGTCGTGCTAGAGCTCATGTAATCTAATACTGAATAAATATTATAATACAATATTTATCGATCCAAGGCCCACAGTCATATGCTTTATCTACTTCAAGGAGACTTATTAGGCATGATAAATGCATATCATTTTCTAAACCGGGTTCACACTCCGAAACAAATCAAACCCAAAATTCTTCATCTTGTTGCGAGTGCTAAGTGGAAACAAAGTCCACAAAAACCAGTGTCGAATGAAAACCATAACGAATCAATAAACGTCCAAAACATACCGCACGGTGATGCTTGCCCACCAGGCACGATCAACCTGCAGAACGCACGAACATATGCCCAGAGAGGAACTCAAGCAAGATGAGCACATAAACAAACTGGCCAGAGCTTTTCGCACCAATCCGGAGGCCATTTCGGTAGATCCGGATTGATTGATCGCAGCGTTTTGTATCATTTGTCAACTATTCTGCTATCAACCGATTCGTCCCGACCGTGTTCCTCCATGGCGGGGTTAATCGCGTCATTCAACGTCCAAGTAGTTTTTGCCATCGAACTGTGATCGCAACAGAGGTGTGAACTAAAAATAACAACAACGCATCCCACTGGCAAGCAAGTCCTAAAGGCGAAACACACGAAACACAACGCAAAACTACCGATCAGCTTGAAGCGCCAACCATGAAGCATGAATCTTGACCAGTCTGTGATATTCGTGTGCTGTTTAAACTATCCGGCATCATCCATCCAGTGCCGCTCGGTGCTCCGAAAATCAGCTATTGTGCCTGCACGGTATCGTTTTTCTTTATCAAATTTATTTATTTAGCTCTTTCGTTCATCTTCCAGCGACTCATGACACAACTGCGTGCAAATGGTGACAGAGTTGAGGTGACGGAGTGACGGAAAAATGGCGATCTGAAAGATGATAAATTTGGCTGTGATTCGCTCTCCTCCCTTTCGTTTGGTATGGATTTGAATTTCAAATCAAACCTAATTTGTCTTGCATTTAGCATGTCGCCTGAATTGATGTTAACCGATTTTCGGTGTTTATTTCGTCTTGATGTCACATCAACTGGAATGGTCGTCTGGTTTATCAGCTCAGCCCGATGCTGGTGCTTCTGCCGGTGCCGTTCGTTATGGGGGCTTAGAGCGATCTTCTTTTCTTTTTTGTTTGGGCGAGGATTGGAAGAGTGTTCCTAAAACGTCAAGTCCATCGCGTTAACTTAGTTTTCAATCAGTACGTGCCTGAGTTTATTTTCTCTCAAACGTAGCACAATCTTGAACGTAAAAAGATACCGTATCCTTTTGGTGCCTGTGGCTATTATTTTATTTATATTTGTCACTCATGTCACCATGCCGTCAACACTGGCGGTCCCTGAACGAACTGTTTGTTCAAGTTGCGTACCCATAATGCCGAACAGTAATGATATAGATCTATGGCAGCTCTATTTGGTGAAAGATCAATGAAAATGACATATAACGCCTACTATGTTATTGGTTTGCATTGGATGCTACACTCATAAGGAACATTGATTTTTAGAAATTAGAGAATTCAAACTGAGCATAGGCGCTACTTTCTCCTGTTGTACTTGTGAGAGCCGTACGTATTTCACTATAATACTGTCAGGTTGAAAGGTTTGGGACTGAGAGAAGCTTTTTTGAAACATAAGATTATTGCAGGGATTGTGTAAGGTATGCTGCACCTTGTCCCAATCTGAAATGGCCCTTTCTAGTAATTTAGTCATTTTTGAAAAGATAAATGGATCGTTAAACAACCAATCCATGCAAAGTCTATTCCCGTTTCGAATGTATACTTGCTACTCGTTTAATGGCGTTATAAACAAGAATTAAAATTGACCAGTAGCATAGCAAATCTATTTCCCTATTATTTACAAAGTGCTATTAGCCATAAATGTTCACACAAGTTCACTTCATTAAAATTAGGTTTAAAACCGCACCTATTGAAACAAATTTTCTTGTCTAAATTATTGATCTAATGAAAAACCAGCAACCAATACTTTGTTTTTGTTGTATACGAAACACACAATAGTTTCAAGCATTCCTTACCTTTGAACAAGCCGCAAGCTTCCTCTCACACACTAGTGATTAGAATTTTTATGTCAACAAAAAGCCAAAGCTTTCTATCTCTTATCAGATGACAGCCATAGGGTAACACAAACACGCCCAGTCAAACGCAGTCGATCTGCTGAATTTTATGACAAATATTCATCTTCTTTAACGACACACTCAGTTGCTACCGAAGTAAGCCACCGCAAGCCACCGCAAGACACTGGAATGGAAATGGATGTGTTTTATGGCTCCCATTAAAAATCGATTGATAATGAACAAATAAAATCTGGAATGCAGGAACACTCGCTTTTTTCGAGGAACTCGCCCTACAGATAGGGTGCTCATTGAAATTCATGGCTCAAGCGTCCTCACTCGAACCTCAAGTCGTTCGGCAGTGCGATGAAAAGCTGGCCGATTATTGCGAGCAAAGTTGGTACCGGGTGTCCAAAACAGTATCGCTCTTTGAGTAAGCTCGGCTGGAGTTGAATGCACTGGAACGAGCGTACCTCAAACCGGCTGAGTGGAAATCATTGATCTTTGAAGGTGATCTTAAGAAGGTTCATCAATCCTGCATCTGTCTGCCGTTTCGTTGTTCTAGTTCAATTAGATTCTTCCTGATTCTTCCGAAAGACCATATTGTTACCATACCGCCTCTATTAAGGAAATCTTGAAAGATGCTCTCGAAAATCGTGCTTGCTCAATATGGCATTTAAATTTGTTTTATTGCTCAATGGATGATTTGCATGAAATGGTGTTGGCAGAGTAGATAAACAAAAAAATATACATCGTATGTTGCATGTTGCTGTTCAATTTACAATAAAATAAAAACTCATACAACACTCTAACAAAAACGTTCGTAAGCTTCATATTTAATACAAAACAATTAGCCTTCTTTCATTTTCAATATCCATATTCCATATTTGAATTCGTTTGGCATCATACCATCACTGTGACAGTTGACCATCACTGCTGTAATTATCATCTCACCCGAGATACGAAGCTTTATCGAAATCCAATTAGGCATTCCTTTTTTTTCAATTTGACTCTCGCTAGCTCTCCCAGCCTCTTAGCATCAGTGACAAGTATTTTGCATGCGCATTACCGTTGAATTCGCACACGTCTTGCACACACCGGTTACTAAAGCTCATCAACAAAACGAAGCTGAACCGGGTGAACTTGTTTTGATTCCCAAGGATTACCACTACCGGATGCTGCTGAGGCAGTTCCAGATGTGGTGATCTAGCTGCACCCTACCAGGGGTCGATTGCACTGGAAGCAATGGAGCGCTTTAACTACGAGACACGGTGATTCCTATCTGATAACGCGGAAAACATCTGAATTAATCCTCAATTTATCTCTGCATGATACTATCTGTGATATATGCGCTCCGGCCAAAGTCGCTGCTCTGCTCGATGCCCTACTGCGCAAGGTGAGGACTTTGAACGGGTCATCTCTTCATTTATAGGTCTTGTTCGTGTACTTCTGGTGCAAGTTCAAGTTTTACCTTCCATGGCCTATCGGTGCCGTCCCGGGCAGCTCATATTCCGTGCGGTAGTATCCTCCAGAACTACACGGTTCAGATCGGTGACAGTTAGCTGTCTCATCGGTGGATATCAAGTTTTAATCATTTCTTCCGTAAACGGTACTTGTGTGCAACTGGTTCGTGTTGAGCAATTCATCTAAAATGCAGAGCTCTATGGAATAGTTCAGCGTGTTGCGATCATATTATTTATTTTCTCCGGCAGATTTTTAATTGGACCTTTTTGTTGGATGTTAAGTAATAACAGGGTGAGCTGTGATAAGAATGTGAAATGTATAGCAATCATTTTGACGCGCTAATCATAGTAAGAAAAACAAAATCCAGAATACGATACCATAGGGCACATTCTTCAAACGATCAAAGTGTCGTTTTTAACATCTTTTCGCATGTGATATCATACATGCACCAGGAAGATGTTAGTAATGTGATTCCGATCGTGATGTACGAATCCTGAATATGTCGTGACCTCTATTCCCTTGAAATCAGTATCACAGATGAGAGGATGATGTCACTTAGACATGTCATTGATATATTATCATTTGAGAAGATGTCGCAAAACGGCAAGCCGTGAGCAGTTAGTAAATGACACCATGTGACTATAGATACGAATAATACGAAAAGGCCAAATACTTGGAGTACTTTATGCATCTTTGTTTAAATCAATTGAAAATTACCAGCTTGATGTTGTTTTAGCTTTTAGATTACTTTTTCACCTTAGATCACGGTTCATCACGTGAGCATATCAAACCAATAATCATCTGTGGGTAGTTTGAATTCTCTATCCCCCCTGAACTGACGTGATATATCGATCTGCTAAAGTTTGAATGCAAGGAATGAAATTTGAAATCATATTCTCTGTTGGGATTATGGAAATTGGCACCATTTGAGGCATATTTTGTTCACCTTGGTAGAGACATTTGTTTGCTTGATTGTCTACAATCAATAAAGCTTCGCCGAAAGCATGGAAGTATCACTACAAACAAGTTTAATCATTTCAAAAGCGTTCAACGTCAAACCTTGAATGTGTTACATGTTTTCAAAGTTTTAGTGCACGGTAGTGCATTATTTCTTATTCAATTTAATAAGTAAAAAAAAACAAAAACACAAAAATTAATTTCTATAGGTAGTTTATCATCGCCATTTTAATATTTAAAAACATCGGTTTGTGGTCAATACTTGTAACATATCGTTAAAAGGCAAACCATTTAGCCACGACTTTTAGGCCGCATGATCTACCTTGACCGAACCTTGAAGTTGCAAGTATAAATTAGAAAATCGGGAGTTTTTTCTTTATGGAATTCCAGTAAAAATGAACTAACTTCTGGGCATTTGCCTCACGACTTATAAAACACAACGGGTCTGCATTTGACCTCGTCCAATAACAGAGCGTGCGGTATCACGCGACAAAAGATACGATAAATGGATAAGATCAAAATTTTGGCCATCTTTTCCGGCTGTTATGTGGCGCGTGCATCCATGATCCGGCTGCTGGGGACCAGCCGTTTTGAGAGAAATAAAATAATCATTCTTTGGTGCAGTGCATGCAATCGTGTTCCTCGTGCTACAATTTGTGTTTTATAAGCATGCGATCGGCATGAATCACGGTAGGAAAATCGTGGATAACTACTGCACAAGAAATATCTATTAGTGCAGCTCCTAATGATCACGATTAACGTCATATGTTCTGACCTCAGGGTTACAGGGTTCGGTGAATCAAACGGAGCCCTTAATTTGCTGGCTACTTGAAAATGCCTTATTGATTCCCCAAATAATAGAGCGCAAACGTCTCGACTAGCAACAGAAAAGATAACATGAGAATGGAATAAGTATCGCTAATATTGTTTTATGATTATAATATTTCTCTACTCTGTAAATCTATATCTTCAGCAAAGTTGATTTTCATTACACCTGTTGAGCCACAGAATTTACGTAAATCAATATGTTTTGTAGCACTCTTCATCTTAGCTCAAATCACTGATATCGCATCGCACATATGCCAATGCCATTCTTGAGCTTAATGCCCCTAGATGCACATTTCAACAGAACTTATCAAGCTTACAAGTATCATCTGCAAACTTCCTGTGCACATCAGTACAATGGTGCAGCGGTTCCGATTCGTTTGCTATACGGATGTCGACAATATTGCGACACGCGGGATTGTGTTGCAGGCGCCCTGTTCTCGAGCTGACATTCAACGAAACCGATTACACCTACTACATTGAATGCATTGTGGTTTCCTCTTGCAGCATTTCTACCAGAGTTGCAACAGCGCTATGTAAGCTGCCCGTACTGATGCACAGGTATCGTTTCGAACGTTTTGCAAGTGCATTAAACCGGTAAACAGATCGTTGTATGGTAGTGTTGCATCCTTGGTGCAGATGGCTTTGCACTGCACACTTCAAAAATAGAGATGAAATCTTGAAGTTGCCGAACACGCCACATTGAACTAGCTCCATGTATTGAAAACAATAAAAAAAAAAATGATTAGAACAACACGATTTGGTGTCAGCAAGTGACCGATCGGTAAATTATTTGTTTGAATTAATTTGCAAAAAATGAAGTACATATTTGGGTGTTATAATTTTCTATATTTTAAGAAGATTGAGAAAATTTCTTTTATAAACGAAATTAAGCAAGTAAACTATATATTTTATGAACTAGTGTCGGTTCCGTTGTACATTCGTCAACATGCAAGAATTATCAACATGGGATCAAAATGCGTATACACCGTGCCTCCGTAGGAACAATTATCCTACTACGGGTAGTCATGCTCCACCGTTGTTGCGCCAAGTAAGAAAAAGTAGCACCAAATAATTATAAATGAGAACAAAATCATTATTGGATAAACGTATGATTGGTTTGACAGTACGATGATAAATAATAAGCTTTTAGAAATACTTTTAGTTCACTGCAGCTATGGAATAGACTGATTTTTCTTTTCATGTTTTTGAAAAAGCATACTTTAAATTGAAATTTCCTCCAATATATGCCTAACAACCTGTTACTGACAATCAGCGGTTTAATCACCTGGCACATCTTAGCAGTGACGATAAACCTGATTACCAAACACTTTTCATTCCATCAACAGGCCAACCGAATTCCAGCCATTCCACACTCCCTTTACGTGTTAATTAAATTTATCTAAATCAAAAACCAATGTTAACTGTCTTGTCGCCACACACTTCCTTATAGCAACAAAACCAAAACATGAGCATATATTCTCACGTGTGCTGTATCCTGCGCTGCACTACCGCTCGAACGAGCACAGTTGTATTTATTTTAACTGATTCCCTTCCGGCCGTGTGGTAGATGTATCGATAGATCTCATTCCACCACGGCACATCGTACACGGCTCGCTAGCATCACAGTGTCGCAGCACGCCCACGACACGGTGTCGCTTTAATTACGTGCTAGCATAAAGATCTCGTGAGACCGGCGACGTATGCCCCGGGGAGGCTTGGTCGGTAAAATGTTGCCATTTCCCAACCAAACCGCTTGCTACGGTCCCGCAATGAGGGCGCATCTGCCAGCCGAGATTGGCCGATCAGCCGAACGTTGGTGGAATTGGAATCGAAAGCCAGTGTCGGCCACCACCGGCAGGAAAAAACTTTTCCAACCGACTCTCCCATAGAGTGCACGCTGGTGGTGCACTATCGGTGACTACGGCAACTGGCATTCGCCTTAGCCATCCGCTACATGCATTCGCTCAGTGGAGCAAAGCGAAGATCTCATTAACAATTATTTTGATTTATCATGTGACGATTTTTCTCTCGCCCTCTGCAAAGCGACCTCCATAAAGCTCGATGGGTACGGTTGACATCGTCTTCGGTATTCGCAGCATACGTTACCTTCCCCCTCTCCCAGGTCAGCAGATAGACTGCACTCGTAGTCGGCACGACTCCAATGCCATGGTACCATAGGTTTCCGGCTGAACAGGAGGATCGATCCGAACAGGAGAAACCAGAAATTATACATCATTGCATCGGATTTAACACTGCGATGCAATTTGGCTAAGGCCACACTCACCTTCGGTACCGACTGACATCCAATCAAGCTGTAGGCAGATGCACAAGGTGCAAGTTTTAGAGTATCACAGACCGGGCCACAGCTCGAGATGCGGTGCGTTGCGACCGGGTTGTGCTCGGAAAAACAGCCCCATTAGTAAATCGTCAACACAGGCAGAAGATGAACGCTGTCGTTAGACCACCCTATCTGGGAGCAATTTTTTTAACACTTGCTATGTAACCGCATCGATTCCACCAGAGCCGTCAAACCACTTTGCAAACGACGTTTTGTTGTTGTTGTTATTGCTGTTGTTGTCACAGCGTTGTGATGATACTGCTTCTCTACTTTTTCCAATCGTCTCCCCACCACCCATCCCATGGACGCGTCCAATGTTTATCTTTTATCGTACTTAAGTGCTCTCTGTCTTTCTTTTGCTTCTCACTCTCTATCACATTGCACATCTAGCAGGTTCTGTGTAGGGAGACGCATGTATGTACATTATTTTACCCGGTGCAAGCACATTCGGCACACTTGCCAACGAGAAGCCGACCACTCACCGTGAACGATTATTTATTTTGAAATTAGATAGTTTCGCTATAATTAAGTGTTTTTGCTTCAATAAATGGCCGCGCATGGCGCACAGGCTGCGGTGGGGATCATTTTTCTGAAACGCAAATTAACACTCCGCGCGGTGTCGATTGGTCCCGAAGGCAGTGCGAAATATAGATTCAAATGGCGGCAGATGGTCAACTCACACTTCGGGAGAAGCTGTAGGCCACGGCAGCACAGATTAGAAGGCAACGTCGAACGACATTAGCGTATGAATAACGTCGTCACTTGGCTGGACGCTTACAGGTTGTCAACAGCTTTAGAGGCCACGAATTTACGTTACACTTGCAACTACTAGTAATCTTTATCAATTTTACAAGCTACTTCATTTTATTTCCAACACATTCACTCGATGCTTAGGGTGGATTGAAATGAATGGGTTTAATAATATCTTTAAGTTCTAATTGTTCTTCTCCTTTACGAAACCTGTACTTGTATTTCTATCAAAAGCAAATAACAGAAATTTGTATATTTACGTAAACTTGTCCGCGCCATGCTTTGGCTGAACAAGTTCTTCTTCTATTTGGCGTAACGTCCTACGCGGACATGCCGATCTATAGGCTTTGGAGACTTATTCAGTATCACGCAGTTGGATTTAGTCAGTCCTTGCTACGGGGTGATGGTCCATTCTAGGATTGAACCCACGGCGGGCAAGTTGTTAAGTCGTTCAAGGTGCCTAGTGTACCACGGGACCGACCCGGACTTCACAAGTGTAAACCAATAATAACGTTACTCTTGCTTAAATAGTAACTAGGAAATGATAACGCAAGCCGGTCAACTCGTACGACTTAACAACATGCCCGTCATGGGTTCAATCCCCAAATAGACCGCGCCGTCATACGTAGGACTGACTATCCTGCTATGGGGGGTAATCCAAAAGTCACCGAAAGTCAAACCCAAAACTGGTACAGGCAGGCATTGATCGACAACGGTTGTTGTGCCAAATGAAGAAGAAGAATGATAACGCAAGTGCTCCCTTATTCGCAGTGATCAGCTCGGTTAATTCGAATATTTTGATGACGTTGTTGAACCCTTGTGATTAAGCGAAAATTGGATGGTTTACATCGTATTGTGTGTTTCTGAAAAATCCTTTCTATGGATGAATATCTACTCCATGTGTTTTTAGGTATCTTTTAAACTAGTAGTATTTTAAAGTATATTAAAACCACGGAATGGGGATTGGAGTTTGTCAAATGGTATGTTTAAGCTTAGAGAAACTATATCAACTACGTTTGCCATATCCATGATGAATATCACACCTAACAATTATTGAGCTTTTCAATTCACTATTTTAAACACTTAACATTACTATTTTGCTTATAGTACCATTGATTATATAAACGATAACTGATAAATGGTATGAGACTCAATCTAACACAGGTTAATTTATAACAACATGTATTTCTTCAAGGACGTCAAACGTGTTGCTTCTGTTCTGAACGTATCAATGAAATGGCTAACCACATGTTCATGAATGTTGGATTCCGACCGGCAACATTTACATTGCGATTGTTGGCTAAATTATTGTTTACAATTTACGAATTCGGGTAGATTTACTGGTAGTGGTGTGCAAACTGTCTTCCCCTTCTGGTTTCCCACCACAATTCAAAAGTTCAAGAGAGATATTGATAGGCTCCTCCCCCTTTTTAGTAACGTTTCAGAGCAAAACGCTTGCACGATGGACAAACAGTCGGACATACACAAAAAACCGCTTCTCTCAAATACTGCATAAACATGGTTTAAAGAATAAATACATCAGTTTATTCCTCAGCTCAGCTGGAAGCAATTAAAAAAGGCTTTTTTATGTATAACTTTTACATGTAGTATTAAATGCATGTTGATAAAATGTACTTATTCTAAAAAAAATGCGATAGCTGTGATCATTATTGAGATACATCGTAGATTGTTTCGCTCACATTTACGCTTCAAATGTGCTTCTCGTTCACTCTCGCCATATTGATTCTAGAAAACGAAACGCGCTGAATTATGTTCTTTCAGATGATTGCTCCAAAAAATAAACAGATGACGTCACAAAACCTGTTCCTCCGGTAGTGAGTAGAATGTGATCGTAACTGGTAAACAAACAGCTGTTGACCATGCCAATACGAACAATATGCAAGTTGCATCGGAAACTGGATGTCTGGTTGATTTTTTTGACTGCGTTATGTAATATTGTAATATGTTTAATTGTGGTTATATTATGCGTTTTGCGACAATAATGACATTGGAATATATGGCTATCTTTACGATCATCATTAAGTGTCTAATGTAACAATTTTTAAGAATATTATTCTACATGTTTTTTTTTTCGAAATACAATTACTGCGAAGAAACGATTACTTACAATATGACACGAATGCACCAAATGTTATTAATGCCTTTGTAATGTTTTATGAATGTTTTATATTATAATTTTAATACCTTCAAAAATATATAAAAGCACTCTTGTAATAGTAGTAGTACATGCAATCAAATGAAAGGTAACATCCTGGCGGTGCACAAGAAAAAAATAAATAAATGTAATAGTAACTCAAATGAAAACCTTTGGAAAGAAATTGGTATAACGGTAAATGAAAAATTACATTCTCGATTTTTTTATTTGATTTATCAATTGACCAAACAAACGTTTTAAAATAGAACATTTACAGTCTCTATTTTTGTATTGAAGCCAAGTGGAAACTTAACTCAAAAGCCAAAAAATAACGAAAATATGACTCTGAATAACCATATTTTTTTAAATAAAATAGTATCAAAATGTACGGAAATCCTTGCTAATTTTTTTTTTTGTGATTGTATTTGCGAATAATTGTCCACATACATTGACATACCGAGTGTAAACTATTATAAAAGTTATTAAAGCTTACATGCTAATTGTCAAGTGTCCAGGAAAGGTAAGAGCTCCACAAATGTCGAGGTCGACTCGTAAAAAATTAAAAATATGTAAGCATTGATGAATCCGAGTTACAAAGGCGAAATGAGTTCGTTGGCACCGTTTGGTGTATTTCTGAAGCCTCTTTATAAATGAACGATTCTGCGCATTCCGTCAGTGGAAGCAAATCGACGTATTTTCAAAAATGTTTGGGGCGTTAGTGGATCCTCCTTAAAAGCCGGCAAATAAAGGATTGAGCGTTTTTTGGTGATGTTTTATATTTTCATGGTCTAAAAGTAGATAGCAGGTTCGGTAGAGTCGCAATGAGCTATGATTAATCCATGGTAATTTTCGAATTACAAACTGTGTCATTTTGGTTTGTATTGTTTATATCCTTGGTTTTAATTGCTCCGTAGAAAGACACAAAAATACTGATCCGTTACCTAAAATTAGAAATTCGTAAAGTCTTTGGTAATTGAATATATTTACCGATTTCTACACTAGACTAGAATTGAATGAACAACTTATAGCCATTGAAACCAAATAGGTGTATTTCACTTAACAAAACACACTTTAATTTTATTTCAATAAAGAAGAAGGTTTACCTCAATTTTCTTTTTTCCTCTCATCCCTTTTAATAACGAACATTGTCTCAAAAACATTATTAAAAAATGCGGCAGTTTTTACAAATTAGCAACTTTAGCAAGAGATTCATTACTTGGATTATCGGTTATTTTGCACCTGTACTAACAAAAACCAGATGTGCTTTGTTTAGAACACATAAAGGTCAATAACTCAACGCATGTGATTCAGAATCCAATTCACTACAATTCAGTGTAATTGATAACATGTGATTAGTTAGTTTATTTAGATGAATCTCAAACACCGAACATTCTCATCGGATGGTTCGGCTGGTAATGCTTCTAACAAGTACAGTAATTTTAATCACTACCCATTCAACCCTCACCAACTCTTTATTGTTCTTTACTTCTGGCAGTCCAGTTACACAGGATGGTTGTGCAAAATCGAATTTTGCCAACAAATTCCACCCAATAAAACCTCGCACAGACACATATCGATCGCGAAGATATTCATTTTCACCCAATCGGCATCCATGTAACGCGCCTTCGTTCACGCTTACCGTATAATGCTACATTCACAGCACCTTGCCAACCATTCCACTTGTGGCGAAAGCCGCCACAAATGAGCACCGTTCGTCTAACGAACCGTGAGAAATAAAGCTATTTGACGCCTTCGTATTTCATGTTTTATTATTACTTTGTCTTCGAATCTCATGTTGTACCTCATGATGACCATCCGATCCAGCCCTCACCCTTGATCGTTCACCAGATCGACTCACGCCCGATCGGTTCAGTGGATCAGCATTACCACAAGCACACAGCTACACGGGCACCCCATTTGCACCTAGCTATCAGCATGATCGAGCGGTACCGCACTCTATTCAATGAGCGTAAGCTCAACGAGAGCATCCGGCCAGAAAGTAAATAAAGCAAACTTCAAACCAAAACCTAAAAGGCGCAATGCCGTGCAGTTGCGGGCGGCCGCCAGTAGATGGGTGAATTCGTCGATGCACGGAATTGGAGGCAATTTTTCTTGCCACTCACCAACAACGTCTTCAATTGGCGGCCACTGCCACCGTCTTCATCGTAGTCGGTACATAGTGTGTTTTATAAATGTTTCTTCTTCGCATATCGAAACATTATCTCACCTTCGCGACTCTTCTTTCACCTGATCGAAAAATGCCGGGCTTTCACTGTCGTTGGTAGCGCTCAATATAGCTGTAGTGAATCACCATGCCCGACCTGGTCTAATGCTTGTTCGTTGAAATGATCTTGCTCTTATGGTGCAGCTGCACCTGAAGTTCTTCTGTAGGTTTCATGCTTGCAGTAAACATAGGAAAACGGCACCCGCCGACAAACGCTACCATAATCTTCAACCTGCACTGCTACGTTCTCCCCCGAGTCAGCAGCAACCCTTTCCAGTCACTGTATGAAATTACTGCTCTCGTTTAACCGGTAGATTGAATCACTATCTGTCGCATGGCCCGTCTTCTTATGGCGGTGCAGCTTACTTTAATTTAGTTGCTTGTTGTGCCGATTAGTGAACATTGTGGTACAATTACGAAGCTTGTAGGTACAGATTTCACAAGAAAACATGGATCATATCGGATCTTGTAGTACGTTTAAATGGAAAGGAAAATAAAAATATTTATCCTTTTTTCTTTTAATAGCACCAGGTTGCCTTTTAGATTTATTTACATGTTTGTTACCTAAAATTGTTTACAAATCAAAATAAAAGATCCAAAAGTGATTTACAATAAAAACTACTAAAACGTGTTATTACACACGGATATTAAAAAAAACCATATGGACGGTAACAGTTTGTTATTTCATTGCATCATCAAAACAAATTGTGATAATAATTAAATTACTTTTCAAATAACATTCGTGAAAACACTCGTTTCAATAACTATGATCATTTATCCCTTCATTAAAATAAGCGCCTTGAGGTATGCAATTCAATGATCTTCTTACTCAAATAGCAAGGGTGTCGAACCTGATATGTGACGTACGTAACAAAATGAATACGGATGCTTTTTCATACATAATGCACCAATGCTGCACAGCTTAATTGGAACACAATATTGCTGATATTCTTGATTCTTCATTGACATAAAATATGTATTTTTTATATTAAGTATTTATTACATTAAAAACAAAGAAATGTTTGCAAAAAAATCAGAATATAATTTATGTGTTTTTTATGTATTTTTTGTATATTTTTGAATACATTTAAATGATATACTTTTATTCCAATCAAAACAGTTCTGAACTGTTTTTTTATGTGTAACACCTCAATGATGTTATGGGTGTGGTTTGGCTATACATTATAAAATTCCGCAAAATAGGCTCCACAACAGGTGGACATAAAAAAGGGCATAAAAAATCATCCCGGTTGCTACGACACGACAGACTCAGACCAAGAGCCGGTAAACTTGTTAAGCCGGGTCATCGATGTCTCGGGTGCTAGCTTCACATTTAATGGACCGCACAAGCGGGAGGAAGATTAAAATGAGTCGTAAATTCTACTATTTATAACAACATATGGAACTTTTAGACAATGTCATTAGGTCAAATACGCGTTCGTGAACGGTTCTTCACTTGTGTCCAGAGGCTATAGCCACGATTACTTTTTTTAATCGTTCACACATCTTTAGACATTGTTTTTTGGTTAACAGTTTGCTCAACTTGCCGGCATGTATTTTCATGTTCAAATGACGATAAAACGGTTGGTGCTGTATGTAATCATTGAATTATTTGTTGTTGTTTTTTTTTCATTTGCAAATAATACGTTTAGTAGCTTATTTGAGTATGACAAAATAAATAATGGCGAAGCCGTTGTGAAGTATTCAGAGTTTTCAATTAAATCAAATTATGTTTTCATGAAATGGATGTGCAAACCCGAATTTCCTATTTTGCGAAACAACCTTCGCGGTCATGCCAGCCTGTACAAGCTTTCGAGACGTAATAAATTACTAAGTGAAATACAATTTTTCAATTACAGTTTCTATAACTACTATTACTGTTCAAATTGCTTACACAAAATGTAATTAAGAGCTCATCAGTACATATTAACGTTTCAATTAGTATACGTTATGACTTAATGTGTCTCACTTCAACAGAAGCTATCCCGAAAAATGAATAAATTACTGATGCCGAACGGTGGACATGAATACCAAACAAATAAAATTGTACAATTACCGTATCCTGATGCGGTAGCAACATCGGCATCGGCCACAGTTTGCTCCACACGATATGCATAATTAAAACATATTTTCTCATAAACAGACACCTATTTTAAAGTTGCAGAAAGAGTCATAAAATAAACTTTCTCTCTTCATACATCCGAGCTTCGGGGCGTTCAGAGCCTATTGGCCTGCTAAATTGTCTTACTTAAGATACAATCCTCCATCTGCAGTGTTCAACCGGCAGAAGAAAATTATACCTTTATCATGTCACATGCTTGAATTATTGGCCTGTTCGTGGGCTTCATTTGGGGTGAAATTTATCGGTTTATGGGGCTCGATTTCGCTATCATCTCGACCGGCCAGTGAATCAAATGGGTAGCCAAAACAGCTCACTGAGGGCGTTCTCGATACGATCATTTACGCAGCTCAAAGTGTTAATTCGAGCTTCACAAGGGGTTCGATTCGAGGGTTCACAATTCAGGCAGCCAGAATAAAGACGAAGCTAACCGACAATGCTGGACTTTTAGGAAACGCACCTCTCGGAAAAGGAGAGTTTGCTCTTGAGGACGGCTTGATGTACCCGAAATTATCATCATCAAAATAATTCGCCAAATCGTAAATTTAATTGCCTGGGCGCTTGCACTCGATTTCGCCTGCATCAAGCAAAAACGAGTGCGGACCTCATTCGCTCTACTGCGCTGTGATGTGTGTGTCGTTGTTACATTGCATATTATTGAGTGTAAAATTGCTCAGAGTGCAAAATAAAGCCTGCAGGAGCATTGCATGCGGCAGATTTCGTGGTTGATTGTGCGCTCGAGAAGATGCACCGACACTAAAAAGTGCATCAAAAAATTCGGTCACCCTTGCGGTGCGAATGAGTCGGCCGATGAACATAAATTTTTATGATTTATGTAATTTAATTTGCGAATGTAGCGCTTCCCTTTTTGTCCTACGAGCAACACTCGACAATAAACATCGCTATAGCTCAGCGATCGACCATAGCAAGAAGGTTCAAAATGCAAAAAGGGTCATTTCTTCGTGAAATGAGATCGCGCCAAGCAATGTGTAAACGGTAAGGACTACAAAGCTCCCAGCTTGTTGTGTTTCATCTTTTGCGACGATACCAATATCAGTGAATGTGTTAAAGATGTGCACGCAAGTTAAGCCCCATTGGTGCACGTCCCATAACATTTTGGCCCGGCCTGGCAACGAATCAATGAAATGATGATATATTGCGCACATGAAACGTTAAATACTTCAAGAGCTGGCTTTGATTGCTATTACGGGGCCTGATTATGAAAACTTCCCTGCCCCGAAAGGTCAGCTGATTGGACAGACAGATTTTTGGTCAAGTTGATCTGGCGGGTTAACATTAAGATTTTTGGTACCCAATCATGAGTGTCAAATAATAACAAACTCATTTTTCCGGTTTATATTGTTACATGATAAACGAATACTTCATTCACTACTCGGTCTAGGCTTATTCCCTGCGCTATTTTTTCAATAATTGTTTGTATACGATATACTTAGTCCCGTACAATAACACCAAGTACTTTAGTGTATCTTTTATTTTCGTATATAGCGAATTGCTGCAGAAAAAAAGTGTTTATACTATTAATTCGGATGTCTAAATGTGCCATAAGAAATAGTAAAATTAAATATTTTTAATCAACTAATAGATGTGTTTAGCAGGATTTGGATATAATATGCTTTTTAAATATTAGGGAAAATCAAAACTAAAGCATTCACATAAAAATAACGAAAGCTGTCAAATTAAAAGCTATCGTATACTACTGATTCGCATGTATCGAATATTGCGTATTGCAGATCATTGCTGTACTAAGAACTTTTCTCGGTTTACTCCTCGGTATATCATCCAATTCATTTTTCTACCTTAATCACCTCAAACTAACCTTACAAACCTATACAAATAAGTTTGCTCCTTTTTGATCAAGTACACGTCTGTATTTGTCAATTAACACGACCGATGAGCTCAACATGCTGTAATGATAATGCATTCTTCACTCCCCTACCGGACGTGTTCCCCCTCAAACTCGAATGAAAAATAACACCTTTCAGATAAACCAGTGTCCACGTTGCCTAATTGAAAGCCAATCGAAAAATAAGAAATCAACCACCAATCCCCGATCGTCCAGCCAGTACATCGATCCGAAAGGGGTCATTGGCTGGGAATAACTCACCGAAAAAGGTCCACCACTCTTGCTGACCAACGATCACTGCCGGTTGTGTACGCAACACCTTCGGCTCGAATCACCGACCGTCGCGCCGGCTGTATCTTATCAATAAACATTTCAATAAACAGTAATGTACCGCAAAAATCAAAATTTGTAACGCACCGAATAAAATGAATGCGCACGCGCGACACTCGCTTCAGTTCGCACGTCGCTCGCTGCCAGACAGCAGAAAGAACACACCCAGCAGTAAGCGACAAACCTTGCCACTCGCGCTGGAAATAAAAGGCAGATGATCCGTAGCGTACAACACGTTTTCGATGTGTGTTTGAGCACATTAAATCTCTGCAAAAGGCTGATACGAGCGAGAAAAGGCATAAGGAACTGAGGACTGTACCCAATGCGCGAAAAGGTAAATATAAATTACTTAAGTCCTGACCCCTGGCGTGGCACTACTATATATTGTTCGGTTTTATTCTTTTCGTGAAAATTGGGAATTTATGCTGACCAGCAATACCAGCTCATGGCTCTACCGCTGTTTTCTTGGATGGATGTTGTTGTAGGCAACGAAGGTTTGCTTCACTGGCACCGTCTCCTACTCTGGTACATTTTTGGTTTGTTTTGTTTGATGCGTATGCCATACAAAACGGAATTCAAACCGGGGGCATTCGATACAGACAACCTTGGATACAGTTACAGATGAGCTGCAACGGCCGCGGGATTGAGTGAATCCTTTCCTCTATCTTCGTCGTCATCGGCGATACCAAAGGAGCGGTCGGTCAGAGGGAAACGCTACACGCCGATCTGCTCGAGCGCCGTTTGTAAAACATTCCAAATTTGTACAACTTATGGGACAGATCATGTGAAAGGGAGTCGATAAAAGTTGGTTTCACTTCACACCTTACGTACCGCACGCGATACGCTTCGATTGCTTTCGCACAGTCGTACCGTTTTGTAGCGACTTCGTTGGCTTCTGCTAATTGAATTTGACATGAAAAATGTTTCCCCAGTGGCATACTGGACTTCAAACCTGCAAACGAAAGCGCTCATCCTTTTGCGGTTAATTGATTTTTAATCTTGCCGGTAAATCAACGAATACAGATGCGCAAACTACGCGAAGGTTCGCGTGCAATCGCTACTGATAATGGTGATCATGATTAGCAAATTCGTTCCATACGATATCTCGAAAGCTCTTCCTCTATCTTTTGTGATAATGCAAAATGCTAAGGAACGTCTTTCCAGCGGCTTGATTTGGTTAAATGTAACGTTTTCGCCAATGATAACGCATATTCGTATAAGCGTATTTTAGCAGCTTTTTTGTGATACAAAAAGGAGAACACAAAACCATTCTTTGGTTGACCTACTTTCGTAATCGAATGTATTGCAAGAATGTTTCAAATCAAATATACGTTAAAGTTCAAAGGCATGCAAAGATTTTTAATTTTTGTATGTGTAGTCTAAGATATTAACAAAATGACTCATTTTTCCGCTAAAATATTTCCAGGTAGTAGTTTGGCTGCTGTACTGTATCTTCAGCACCGATAAACATTTTTTAAGACAACTTAAGATTATGTAACCTCGATACTACACCACCAAACCCGGTAATGATCCGCTTTCTTCTAATCTAATTAAACCAATTCGACATCTTTGGATCATGTTCATCTACAACATTACCACCCGCGAAAGGGACCGTCAAAGAGCACGGAGTACCTGATTCGGTGATTACAAGGCTCCGGCTGTGTGTATGCCTAAAACGGCACCATTCTACTTCTACCTCCAGTCGAGTGCCGTCTGCACGAACACGTTCCCAACAATCCCATCCATTCACTGGTGAAGATGTCTGCGAGCGGCACTGCAGGAACCGGGTTGCATCATTATGGGTCTGACCTCGGCCGTTTCGCAATACTTTGTGGCCACGAGGCAAGAATGAGATAATTGATTTTCCTCCGGCTACAGCTACAGCTCTCTTTTCCCAGTGAAATGAACTTTACTTACCGGAACCCAAATCTGAACCTGTAAACGCGCCAGAAAATCCTGAGCAAATCAGCACGTGGGCCGCGAGCATACCTTTCAGGCAACGCTACTTTGCGCAGCAAGCGAAAATGAACACAATCCCAGCATTACCCTCACTAGGTTGAGAATATCGGAAGGCGAATAGCGCACACCACATCGTCGTGGCGTATTGGTCTCGACCATCCACGTATGCACATATTTGTCCCCATCCCCATTGGTAAATTTTATCCTGGGGGTGATCTTCGAGCACACAACTCGAACGGATGCATCTTCACTATGTTTTGGTGCACAGAATGGAGCGGTCGGTGCTGCGAATGTAGCCGTTACTGGTGGAACTTTTGCTCCGAAGCATCGGTGATCCCGAGAGAAACGTTTTAGTGTGCTGATAAAATCATCCATTTTACGAGCTTTTCGATGATCTTTTGAACCGACGTCATTGCGCGACTGGCAGCATCAGCCTCGTCAAAACAGGCTCGTTGCACAGGTTCGGCAAATGCATCGTTTTTCCTTTTTTTTTTTTGTTTCGGTGTCTTCGAGGGCGGTCACATCAAGTGCCGATCGAATGTAAGACTACATATAAGCGTTCCATAATGCCTTAGGCTGACCTTAATAAATTAACCTTCTAAGTCGAGTGTTGCATTATTGTTTCATGAAGCATTTCTACCGATGAAAGGGGTTTTCGTTTTTGTTCAGATAACTCATTATGACAAAGAAACATGCTTTTAGCAAAACATGTGGTATCATTTTAATCATCATTAGTCTATTTTTTATATTAAAGAAGAGATAGTCCGATACGGATATAATTCTTTGAATGTTTATTCCATTACAAGACAAATTGGATATTTTCATGAACTTAAAACTCACTACAAATTTTTAAGAATCAAATCAAAACCAATAGCTTTCATTCGCCACAAAGCTACTTTGTAACGATGCAACACTATTTTATCGCCCAAATCCTCTCAGCACAGGGAATAATTGCAGCACTAATATCAAGCATAGAAATGTGTTATACACCACTATGGCTATTAACGCGGCAAAATAGTAACCACGTCGCAAAGCTGTTGCTTAAAATATGCTAGGTACGGGCTGAATAAAGGAATATATGGAATAGCTGAATCGAAATGCACATACGCTAAGTGAATTGAAGTGGTCGGTATAAACCATCAGCAAAACAAGAACCTACAGCAATAAGCCTGACGGAAAACGGGCTCGATAGTGATCGCGGGAGCTCAAATCTTAAAAGAAGTCATCTCCTCCCGTGGTGCAGCAGTGGATGTGCGATACACATTCATAAAATGAGAAATTGTTTGCCCTTGCCGAGTCTTTTCAGGTCGCATTCTTCGCCTACAGATAGTTTTCAAGAATGGACTAAACACCAGTATCATCTTTAATCTTGATGTTAATTGGTACTGTAAATAATTTCCTCAAACATTAATGGATATTTGCAATAAAATCAAAGCTATTTAAAAGATCGTGCCGCCATCCGGATCGACTGTTACGCTTAGCACTGGTCCGTCCGCGAAATAAAAAAGCAAACTATTCGCCCAGGGTGCGGTCAACCAGCCACCGAGGAAGGACAGAAGTCGAACGAAATGTGATGATACGAAAACATGGAACCGTACCGACGCTGCACCAGGTAGCTAAGCTATGCGTTCATGCACCGTTCATGGTGGGATGATGTGTGGGGAAGAGGTCGGTTGGTTTGCGGGATCCTGTAGATGCGAATAATGTTAACGGCCGCCGCCACTGTTGTCGCGATGCCACCGTATTTTCAGCTCGAAAACACAAAACAATCGTCTATGCTGTTCGCCTTACCGATGAGAAAACGTCGGCGAGATGCTTTTAACTCATCACTGCAAACCGCACTCCCTACACTGGGTGGCAAGTATGGAACAAAGTGCAGCGGCATGATGGAAGTAAGAGAAGAAATGGAACTGTTTGATATATCTCTACCACTGATCTTTCTAGGTGGTGTAGTACGAAGCTTCGAGAAAGCTCGCAGTTATGCTTCTTCTTATTTTGTCAACCATGATTCTTTCTTTTAGTGATTCGACGAATAGTAAAACTTAAATATGTATACATATGTGCACATAGTAAAGGCACAGCATTGTTGGTATACTATTCATTTCTTGACACGTTATTTATTGATAAGGGTAATAAATCCATAGAGGCGAGTTACAATTGAGCAATGCATTGGGTTGTAAGCAAATTGAATTTTAGTTTTAAAAAATTATTTTTATTGTATGTAGAACGCAACATCGGTGGACCGGCTAGATCTTTTGAAGGTCAACCCTGTTCCAATTTCCTTCTATACCGTCTTCTTGTGGGATGGAGCTGTTCCAGCTGGTAGGTACTATCAAAGCCAAAAATAAAAAAGCAAGAATCATAAGGAACAAGCATGGCATATTTACTCAATTTAACGCCTCAACTCAAATTTATATCTCAAATATTTTTCAACCATTTTTTGCGTAACAAAGTATTCTAAAAACGACACACTAATTTAATATAACAAATGGAAACAGTTACTGAAATCCAAACTTCTTATAACAAAAACCCCTTTTGTAAAGCTACCAGTTTTGGCTTACGTACGGAAAGAGAGTCATGGGAATTTGTGTGCATGTCCATTTAAAGAGCCGCACACACTGTTTTCGGAGTTTGTTCTTCAACAGGAGAAAGAGAAGAATATTATCGTGTAGGTTTGTACTGCAGCTCTGTTTTGCACCACCCATCCACAACGTCTCCAATTACACCACCACAATTTCTAATGATTCACCAGGGACAGATTGTAATGCAATGTCGTCACGAAGATTGTGTCAATTTTGTCTAGCAGCAATACAGAGTTTTTATTTTCAGCAGTAGCAAAAAGCAGCTTTCTTCGCACTTAACAGATCACGTTCGATCGTGGTCGGACGTTGTTGGTTTTAGCGGTATCACATGTCTTACGTATAGAGGCATGCTGTGTCCTTTAAAGTATACATTTTAATTATTCAATTTTGAAATGATCCGTTGCTGGTAAAAGCTCTCTAAACATGTCTCACGGTAAACATGCTACTCTATGTGCTACTTTTAATAGATGTACACTCGTGTCACAATTTGCAAAAGAATTTGTACACAATTCAATGTTTTGCTTAAGCCAGGTACATCGTTGGGCTAGCCGATGGGAATGAAATGTAGAAGCAAGTGACAAAAATACCATCTCCTAGGCAGTCTTAATTCTCACGATTGCTACTCTGTTTTATAGATCCCTCAATTAGTATCATCATTTGGGTCGACACGATCGTCTTGCTACAGTAAACTTCTGCATGGTTTTTTCGCCTACTGTACAGATGATAGCAAAAAACAAATCCAGTAAAATCTTCATCAGTCGACTATTCTGCGACCACCCATTTGAAGGCCACACAGAAGTTTAATGATGTTGAGCAAAGAAGCCGCTATGTATGACCAATTTAATACTTATTTGTTAGTTACTCCATTTTGCTCATCATAATTTTCTTACACAGCGGCCGTAGCTCTTTGCTCTCCGTAGCTTTTTGCTCTCTATAATTGTGCTCTAGGATTGACATAGGCTTTGCTATGCCAGAATCAACCCGAAGGAAACAACAGTGTAAGCTGGTTCTGTCATGAGCAATAATTTCATTGCTGTTTGTGGTCAAAACCAAGCAACCAAGAAACAAATTACTTTTTGAGCATAATCATGTTGGGATCACGAAACGAATTGCATTTCAATATGTGCTTCTGGTTAAAGGTTCATTCACCAAGCAGTCCAATGTAAAACAAGGAAGATAGTAACCGCATCTATGTAAAATGGAATGTCCATGAAATTCCATTTTTAAAATATGTTAAAAAACATAAGCCACCATAGATAATCTTGAAAACCAATCACACAAAGCAGAACTTGTTTATTTTATTAAAGATATGTGTTTAGGATCTCCCTGTGAAGAAAAGTATTAATGATCCAGCGAAACTATTTCGTCGTCACGACCTGAAATTTGACGTACAGCAACGAGCGTAATTTTCAACTTCGCTAGATATTCAAAGAGGTTCAGTTGCTGCCACAGTTATATCGCGACCGTGATGGATTTATACTAAGCCAAGATACAAATGTACTTCGACCCTTGCTTTCGATACAATAGGCAGTGCCGAGAACGTTAGCTCAATGGAAACGTATTGATGAATTACGGCAATTTCCAGGGAAAACAAACATTGTATTACAATCAAAGAAATCCAGAGAATGACTTTGACTGCTGTTGCTCAGATTATGTCTTGATTTAAGCAAATTATGCTTCTCAGCGTGAAAAACGCGCGCCACAACTTCACGATTGTTTGGCGATTGCTGCGCTATTTCCAAAGCGTGATGAATGCGTGCAACCGACTGTATCCAGCTGTGGAAATGTGAGTGCGATCTCGTTTAATAACGAAACACAGTTGAAATGTCGTGTGCAGGAATGGTACCTTTTTCGAGGTTGCCTTGCTGGTCTGTGGCACTTACATAGCACGTGCTTACACGACGGGGTACTATCGATTAACGCGGTTAGGTCCATTACATGATCAGTCATCAGTGGCTGCAGTGTTCGAAATTTGCTTGGCCCATTTCTACAATAAAGTCACTACAAGTCGGCAACAAGGGTATGTGCAAGAAAGCAAAAATAAACACACATACAACGGAGCATCGTTGTGTCCTTGTATGTATTGAAAAAAACAAGAGTGCATCCTTCACGGATGTTCCTGATGTCCGGAACTAATCGGATCTAATTGAAGCAATAATTGCACGATTATAAAATCGTAATTAGATTAAGCAATGTTATTTCACTGAGCAGGAATGTTACACTTCCTTTGAGGCTACCTACCGACGGTAATGTGAAGAATCAGTGCTCGACGGGAATGTCAATTTAATCGTACTATTCATTCTTTCATTCCACACCTCAAAGAGAGAGAGCGAGTTACAGTTACCACCTCCTTTCGTGTTTGGTCTAGACTTGATGCTAGCAAAGCAACTTGCTAAGAAACACATACCCTGTGCATGCCTATTCATTGCGTTCTTTTGCGCAGATGTTTCGTTTTCTTTATCATTACTGCGTACCACATTTTGTAACGTAGGATTGAGTTATGAAAATAATTATTTGCTCAATTACCGCAACGAATGAAAGCAGTCATTTATTTTCCCGATACTACTAGTACTAGAGAAAAAAGTTGATATTAGAAGCTGCAAAAACAGTACCTGTTACAATTTATGTGCTTAACAGTGATTATAATTTTGTTGTCCTCTAGCACCGGAAAGTACCCAACGACAGGTGCTAAAAAAGAGATACATGTAACGCGAGAGAGCTTTGTCAAAAATCCTCCACATATGGTAGAGTTGGCAAACTGTAAAATAAATCTTGGGGATATAAAATTATTCCACCATGGTTTTCTCATTTTCCTAAAATGATTTTTTTTTTCAAACAGTTTATCCACTCCTTGTATTGCGAATAATCGGTATTACTGTTACTGTTTTCATACACAGTGAGTCTAAAAAAAATCTTCAAAAAGTAATGATGAGGTTTGCTATAGAGAGCATCAACTAACACGTTTTGTTAAAAATTAAGCATTGTAATCTTTTATTGGGAACTAAACACATAAAAAGTCATTCTGGAAAAAGTATTCGTATTCCAAGCTTTTGATTTATCTACGATGGCCAAACATTACTTAGACAAGAATTAAATGTATTATTATCAATCTACTAACACCTCGACTCCAAAATTAACGGTTTTCTGTTGTTTCAATTGCACTTCGAACGGTCTGAGATGCACTAAAGGCGCGGAGTTAAAGAAAACGATGGCAAAAATCATATCTTAATTCTATGCATGATCTATCCTACCAATGGGGCCTTTGACGATACTAGCCAGCATTTTTATATGGAGTTTGACAATTGACGGTTGAAATTATGTCAACACTCGGTACAAAATCACACACAAAACTAGCCTACAATTTTCAGCCCTGATAGTTTCAGCCCGAAAGTTAAAATTAGATTCGATTACTTGCTCAAAAAGTATAGGAACAAATGGCTAAGGAAAGAAATTGGGAAATATATTCTTGCATGTTTTAACACTAGAACCACGGGACTTTTCAACCTTAATAGAACCGCTATATGGGACAATTTTGTCCCATGCATTATGTATACATATTTATACATGTTTATTATTACCCAAAAGTTTTTTTGTGGTTAAATGATTAATAAATATCATAATAAGGTACAACAAAGCTTTATGAGCAACTCAATCAATAAAATTCATTTAGATTGAAAAGAAAAAAGAATTTAAATAAATTTCTTATTTGCAAGTTTTTTGAATGAAAAATGAATAAACAAGTAATCTTCTACTAGCATTTTTCACGAAATACTTACGCATACTTTCTACTCAGTGCACAACGAATTTTGCCTATAGGACAAAAATGTCCCATATGGCGGTTCTAGGTTGCAAATGGTTTTTTAAAGAACCATATGAGATACACAATTGTTTGTGGGCGCACTCAAAAGATCGTTAAAAATAAAAAAAGTCAGAAAATTTGTTGTTGAAAAAAGGTTGTCACCTTTTTGAGTGCGATAGGACAAAAAAGTTCCACTGGCGATTCTAGTAGTAAGCGCTCTGAGTTCTAAGAAATTATACTTAAAAAGTTCCACAAGGCATTCTTAAGTATAAGGATTGAGTGCGTGGAGGATTGTCACGGGCATTGACATTTGCTTAAAACACTAAATCTGAAGATCATAATGACAAAAACGGCTTGGTGGACGCTCAACATGATATCAGTTGATAATTTTACAATGAAACTTGATGACGTGGCCGGGTCGGATCTCATATTCAAGTAGTTTTTGAACCATTTTTCGATACAAAAATGGCTGAAAGACTAGCACAACATATTTATTTATCAATTACCAAGTTTTTTTTCCAGTCCAGTTTAAGTAAAAAACATAAAAAAACAACATATTTTTTAAACGCCTCCAAATTGGTTGGCAAAATGCTTCCAGCAGCTAGATTAGCTAGTGAACGTTGAAATTACACTAGTGAGTACGGACAGTGTACTCAGGCATTTGGACCACAATAAAAAGGGAGTTGTTTGAGGACGGATAAGCTCTTAGTTGATTCTAGGAATGGTTTGAGTATGGTATCAGTTCCAGGCACGGTGTGAGTTCTGAGGCATCAGTTTCACTTTCGATAATGATTCCGAATTAGTCTCTCTAGATGCCAACTTTAGGATGGCAGGGGTTTAATATATACCCTCTAAATTATTTTACGTTGTCCCGTAAACGCATTAACCTCCTCAAGGATCCCCGAATTGATAGATGGTAGAACAAGTTGTTGAAACATAAACACATAAAGCAAATAAGCGCAATAATGATACACAGAATAGAAGAGTGTTACATTACTTGATGGTGGGTTGAAGAATGGGTAAGATGGAGATGATTCTGCCATGTGTCCACTAAAAATTACAATTGCTCACACATTAAAATTGCCCCCACTCTATTTTTGCGTTACGTTGTGGAGAATCACTCACAATCTTTAAAAAAATAAAATTCATGCTCTTTTGATTCAGAATAATTACAAATATCAAGCCATATAAAAACAAGTTTTTTTTAATATCTTCACAGTCGGTATGTAACCAACATTAATTCGCTACATAAATGCTACTTAATGTTTGTTTCAAAATTATAGCATATATTTATTGATGCTCTGTTACACCTTATGGAACTGTTTGTCTGTATTGCTGCTCCAACGAGATAAGCAATCCAATCCAAGACCAAGTATGGATAGCGCAACGAAACGGTACGGACACATCTTTCCTTGGTTTGGTCGCAAAACAGCTATGGGAAAATTTTCTCACAATATCCCGCTCGTTCCATTCTAGCAGTGCTCTTCATGCAATGTGAACAAACGATCAAATTATAATCTATTCATATCTCAAATTAGACTCGACTTTTATCCCATAAATTTTTCCATATCAACAATGTTAATGCTGAAACATATTGTCAGTTGAATGGACAAAAAATAAATTAATAGTCCAGAATTGGATCTCCGCTCAGATCACTCGATGGCGCTCTGCTATCTCCCTTGTTCCGCCCGATCTGCAGACAATCAGTCTAGCCAGCTTCCGAATTCAATGATACGCGCAATGGGAATGATTGGGCGGCTGATCCTCTTGAAGCTGGCTCGGCATGGTGGCAGATTGTTGCTGGAAGCGAAGCACTGTCATGGTACATCTTGACCGTGGTGCAGATGTTGGAATACAGGTTTGGATCAGTATGCCTCAGAAATGCACATATTTTCCAGCAATTCAAAGGAGAATTAACCGGACTGTAGCTGTGCCATTTCCCAACAGTTATCCACAGCGTTTGCAGGCACATGAAGATGAAAGAGAAGAGGACAGGGGTAGCCAGCACTGATATTTATAGTCGCATTACATGAATTATAGACATTTGAATTGAAATTAAATAAATCTGATAACAAGGTGATTGCATTCAACAGGTATGAATTGATACATGACCTAGCAAGCGATACTTTCAATGGCGTAACACGAACATCCTTGGGGTTTCAAAAGTTTGGCCTCTATTGCTGTGTAACGACAACAACCCGCCAACCTGTGTCCAAAGCCGGAGCTTGGGTCATACATTCAGTTGACTGTTATCTTCAAAATTGCATGCAACGTTCATATGTTTAATGTAAATTAATTTTCTTCTGTAGAATACATTATCAAATCAAAACGACCGCTGTTCGCAGTTTTACATTCCGTGAATGCAAATGGATTTCACGCAATGCTTGTTTGAAGCAGTACACATTGGTCGTATTTTGTTTTTCATTGCTTGAATTACACATTGAGGCAACTGTTGAGGGTGATCTTTCTTTTTATTTCTGTATATAACATCTAACATGGGTAAATATTGTTCTGACATATTTTCTTTTGATTAAGAATACCTCAAGGTCAACATAACAATATAACATTGAAATCGAAAAACTGATATTATTTTGATTTGATTTGATGAAATTAAAATATATCTAAAATACAGAAATAACAGATTATTTTTTCTGTTTAATAATAGTAAAACAAGTAGCACAATATCGACGCAATAATAGTAAAACTAGTAGCACAGTATCGACGCAAGGATAGAATATTGTACTTAGATTATACTATGTAAAGAAGTTAGGAGGCATGATACAATCCATCATCACGGGGCGGTCCCATGGTGCAGTTGTCAACTCGTACGACTCTATAAAAGCCCGTCTTGGGTTCAAACTGGGTAATGAATTAAGTCTCGAAAGCGTGTAACGGCCGGCATGTCCACGTAGGACGTTACGCCAAATAGAAAAAGAAGATACAATTCATAAAAATATAATGTTTTATAACTTTTCTAATCAAAGGTATAGTGTCTTCATACAGCCTGTGTAAAGACATTTTATTTTAAAAATTTCATAAGATTTTGCACCAGCTAGCATCCATAGACAATGCACATTTCTGCACAACGCATTTGCTTTCAACTTGACAACGTAAAACTAAGATTCATAATTTGCACACGCTCGAGGGTAGGAAAGGATAATTTTAATACATTTCTTGATGTGCAAATGCCCTCTGCTTTATCTGGTTTAATTTAACTGCAAGTTTCTTTTGTTTTGTGGTGCAAAAAATGTCATATTCATTTAATCCATTTAATGTAAGCACGCTGTGCTTGCAGTAATGTGCTCTGTAATGGGATGGGATCCGAAGCCCCATTGAGGGATAATACAGGC